>JANDEH010000107.1:0-70950 GCA_024610705.1 Tetragnatha versicolor
CGACTTGATCTTTGGGGGGTTGGGCCTGCTCCCTATATGGCCTTGTAGCCGTTCTGAGTCGCTCACAGACTGAGTAATACGGTGCCTAAAGCCGTTTAAGGCCACCCCCCTAAGGGTCTAGAATTCTTCTTCGGGGCTCAAATTCGCACAGAATGTGTAGTATTATGCATAGAAGATACCCTGCGAGTTTGGAGTCCAAGCGACTTGATTTTGGGGGGTTGGGCCTGCTCCCTATATGGCCTTGTAGCCGTTCTGAGTCGCTCACAGACTGAGTAATACGGTGCCTAAAGCCGTTTAAGGCCACCCCCCCTAGAGGGTCTAGAATTCTTCCTCGGGGCTCAAATTCGCACAGAATGTGTAGTATTAGCATAGAAGATACCCTGCGAGTTTGGAGTCCAAGCGACTTGATTTTGGGGGTTGGGCCTGCTCCCTATATGGCCTTGTAGCCGTTCTGAGTCGCTCACAGACTGAGTAATACGGTGCCTAAAGCCGTTTAAGGCCACCCCCCTAGAGGGTCTAGAATTCTTCCTCGGGGCTCAAATTCGCACAGAATGTGTAGTATTATGCATAGAAGGATACCCTGCGAGTTTGGAGTCCAAGCGATCTTGATTTTGGGGGGTTGGGCCTGCTCCCTATATGGCCTTGTAGCCGTTCTGAGTCGCTCACAGACTGAGTAATACGGTGCCTAAAGCCGTTTAAGGCCACCCCCCTAGAGGGTCTAGAATTCTTCCTCGGGGCTCAAATTCGCACAGAATGTGTAGTATTATGCATAGAAGATACCCTGCGAGTTTGGAGTCAGAGCGACTTGATTTTGGGGGGTTGGGCCTGCTCCCTATATGGCCTTGTAGCCGTTCTGAGTCGCTCACAGACTGAGTAATACGGTGCCTAAAGCCGTTTAAGGCCACCCCCCTAGATGGTCTAGAATTTTTCCTCGGGGCTCAAATTCGCACAGAATGTGTAGTATTATGCATAGAAGATACCCTGCGAGTTTGGAGTCCAAGCGACTTGATTTTGGGGGGTTGGGCCTGCTCCCTATATGGCCTTGTAGCCGTTCTGAGTCGCTCAAAGACTGAGTAATACGGTGCCTAAAGCCGTTTAAGGCCACCCCCCTAGAGGGTCTAGAATTCTTCCTCGGGGCTCAAATTCGCACAGAATGTGTAGTATTATGCATAGAAGATACCCTGCGAGTTTGGAGTCAGAGCGACTTGATTTTGGGGGGTTGGGCCTGCTCCCTATATGGCCTTGTAGCCGTTCTGAGTCGCTCACAGACTGAGTAATACGGTGCCTAAAGCCGTTTAAGGCCACCCCCCTAGAGGGTCTAGGAATTCTTCCTCGGGGCTCAAATTCGCACAGAATGTGTAGTATTATGCATAGAAGATACCCTGCGAGTTTGGAGTCCAAGCGACTTGATTTTGGGGGGTTGGGCCTGCTCCCTATATGGCCTTGTAGCCGTTCTGAGTCGCTCACAGACTGAGTAATACGATGCCTAAAGCCGTTTAAGGCCACCCCCCTAGAGGGTCTAGAATTCTTCCTCGGTTCTCAAATTCGCACAGAATGTGTAGTATTATGCATAGAAGATACCCTGCGAGTTTGGAGTCCAAGCGACTTGATTTTGGGGGGTTGGGCCTGCTCCCTATATGGCCTTGTAGCCGTTCTGAGTCGCTCACAGACTGAGTAATACGGTGCCTAAAGCCGTTTAAGGCCACCCCCCTAGAGGGTCTAGGAGGGTCTAGATTCTTCCTCGGGGCTCAAGATTCGCACAGAATGTGTAGTATTATGCATAGAAGATACCCTGCGAGTTTGGAGTCCAAGCGACTTGATTTTGGGGGGTTGGGCCTGCTCCCTATATGGCCTTGTAGCCGTTCTGAGTCGCTCACAGACTGAGTAATACGGTGCCTAAAGCCGTTTAAGGCCACCCCCCTAGAGGGTCTAGAATTCTTCCTCGGGGCTCAAATTCGCACAGAATGTGTAGTATTATGCATAGAAGATACCCTGCGAGTTTGGAGTCCAAGCGACTTGATTTTGGGGGGTTGGGCCTGCTCCCTATATGGCTTGTAGCCGTTCTGAGTCGCTCACAGACTGAGTAATACGGTGCCTAAAGCCGTTTAAGGCCACCCCCCTAGAGGGTCTAGAATTCTTCCTCGGGGCTCAAATTCGCACAGAATGTGTAGTATTATGCATAGAAGATACCCTGCGAGTTTGGAGTCCAAGCGACTTGATTTTGGGGGGTTGGGCCTGCTCCCTATATGGCCTTGTAGCCGTTCTGAGTCGCTCACAGACTGAGTAATACGGTGCCTAAAGCCGTTTAAAACCACCCCCCCTAGAGGGTCTAGAATTCTTCCTCGGGGCTCAAATTCGCACAGAATGTGTAGTATTATGCATAGAAGATACCCTGCGAGTTTGGAGTCAGAGCGACTTGATTTTGGGGGGTTGGGCCTGCTCCCTATATGGCCTTGTAGCCGTTCTGAGTCGCTCACAGACTGAGTAATACGGTGCCTAAAGCCGTTTAAGGCCACCCCCTAGAGGGTCTAGAATTTTTCCTCGGGGCTCAAATTCGCACAGAATGTGTAGTAATATGCATAGAAGATACCCTGCGAGTTTGGAGTCCAAGCGACTTGATTTTGGGGGGTTGGGCCTGCTCCCTATATGGCCTTGTAGCCGTTCTGAGTCGCTCACAGACTGAGTAATACGGTGCCTAAAGCCGTTTAAGGCCACCCCCCTAGAGGGTCTAGAATTCTTCCTCGGGGCTCAAATTCGCACAGAATGTGTAGTATTATGCATAGAAGATACCCTGCGAGTTTGGAGTCCAAGCGACTTGATTTTGGGGGGTTGGGCCTGCTCCCTATATGGCCTTGTAGCCGTTCTGAGTCGCTCACAGACTGAGTAATACGGTGCCTAAAGCCGTTTAAGGCCACCCCCCCTAGAGGGTCTAGAATTCTTCCTCGGGGCTCAAATTCGCACAGAATGTGTAGTATTATGCATAGAAGATACCCTGCGAGTTTGGAGTCCAAGCGACTTGATTTTGGGGGGTTGGGCCTGCTCCCTATATGGCCTTGTAGCCGTTCTGAGTCGCTCACAGACTGAGTAATACGGTGCCTAAAGCCCGTTTAAGGCAACCCCCCTAGAGGGTCTAGAATTCTTCCTCGGGGCTCAAATTCGCACAGAATGTGTAGTATTATGCATAGAAGATACCCTGCGAGTTTGGAGTCCAAGCGACTTGATTTTGGGGGGTTGGGCCTGCTCCCTATATGGCCTTGTAGCCGTTCTGAGTCGCTCACAGACTGAGTAATACGGTGCCTAAAGCCGTTTAAAACCACCCCCCTAGAGGGTCTAGAATTCTTCCTCGGGGCTCAAATTCGCACAGAATGTGTAGTATTATGCATAGAAGATACCCTGCGAGTTTGGAGTCCAAGCGACTTGATTTTGGGGGGTTGGGCCTGCTCCCTATATGGCCTTGTAGCCGTTCTGAGTCGCTCACAGACTGAGTAATACGGTGCCTAAAGCCGTTTAAGGGCCACCCCCCCTAGAGGGTCTAGAATTCTTCTTCGGGGCTCAAATTCGCACAGAATGTGTATTATTATGCATAGAAGATACCCTGCGAGTTTGGAGTCCAAGCGACTTGATTTTGGGGGGTTGGGCCTGCTCCCTATATGGCCTTGTAGCCGTTCTGAGTCGCTCACCAGACTGAGTAATACGGTGCCTAAAGCCGTTTATGGCCACCCCCCTAGAGGGTCTAGAATTCTTCCTCGGGGCTCAAATTCGCACAGAATGTGTAGTATTATGCATAGAAGATACCCTGCGAGTTTGGAGTCCAAGCGACTTGATTTTGGGGGGTTGGGCCTGCTCCCTATATGGCCTTGTAGCCGTTCTGAGTCGCTCACAGACTGAGTAATACGGTGCCTAAAGCCGTTTAAGGCCACCCCCCTAGAGGGTCTAGAATTCTTCCTCGGGGCTCAAATTCGCACAGAATGTGTAGTATTTATGCATAGAAGATACCCTGCGAGTTTGGAGTCCAAGCGACTTGATTTTGGGGGGTTGGGCCTGCTCCCTATATGGCCTTGTAGCCGTTCTGAGTCGCTCACAGACTGAGTAATACGGTGCCTAAAGCCGTTTAAGGCCACCCCCCTAGAGGGTCTAGAATTCTTCCTCGGGGCTCAAATTCGCACAGAATGTGTAGTATTATGCATAGAAGATACCCTGCGAGTTTGGAGTCAGAGCGACTTGATTTTGGGGGGTTGGGCCTGCTCCCTATATGGCCTTGTAGCCGTTCTGAGTCGCTCACAGACTGAGTAATACGGTGCCTAAAGCCGTTTAAGGCCACCCCCCTAGATGGTCTAGAATTTTTCCTCGGGGCTCAAATTCGCACAGAATGTGTAGTATTATGCATAGAAGATACCCTGCGAGTTTGGAGTCCAAGCGACTTGATTTTGGGGGGTTGGGCCTGCTCCCTATATGGCCTTGTAGCCGTTCTGAGTCGCTCACAGACTGAGTAATACGGTGCCTAAAGCCGTTTAAGGCCACCCCCCTAGAGGGTCTAGAATTCTTCCTCGGGCTCAAATTCGCACAGAATGTGTAGTATTATGCATAGAAGATACCCTGCGAGTTTGGAGTCAGAGCGACTTGATTTTGGGGGTTGGGCCTGCTCCCTATATGGCCTTGTAGCCGTTCTGAGTCGCTCACAGACTGAGTAATACGGTGCCTAAAGCCGTTTAAAGGCCACCCCCCTAGAGGGTCTAGAATTCTTCCTCGGGGCTCAAATTCGCACAGAATGTGTAGTATTATGCATAGAAGATACCCTGCGAGTTTGGAGTCCAAGCGACTTGATTTTGGGGGGTTGGGCCTGCTCCCTATATGGCCTTGTAGCCGTTCTGAGTCGCTCACAGACTGAGTAATACGATGCCTAAAGCCGTTTAAGGCCACCCCCCTAGAGGGTCTAGAATTCTTCCTCGGGGCTCAAATTCGCACAGAATGTGTAGTATTATGCATAGAAGATACCCTGCGAGTTTGGAGTCCAAGCGACTTGATTTTGGGGGTTGGGCCTGCTCCCTATATGGCCTTGTAGCCGTTCTGAGTCGCTCACAGACTGAGTAATACGGTGCCTAAAGCCGTTTAAGGCCACCCCCCTAGAGGGTCTAGGAGGGTCTAGAATTCTTCCTCGGGGCTCAGATTCGCACAGAATGTGTAGTATTATGCATAGAAGATACCCTGCGAGTTTGGAGTCCAAGCGACTTGATTTTGGGGGGTTGGGCCTGCTCCCTATATGGCCTTGTAGCCGTTCTGAGTCGCTCACAGACTGAGTAATACGGTGCCTAAAGCCGTTTAAGGCCACCCCCCTAGAGGGTCTAGAATTCTTCCTCGGGGCTCAAATTCGCACAGAATGTGTAGTATTATGCATAGAAGATACCCTGCGAGTTTGGAGTCCAAGCGACTTGATTTTGGGGGTTGGGCCTGCTCCCTATATGGCCTTGTAGCCGTTCTGAGTCGCTCACAGACTGAGTAATACGGTGCCTAAAGCCGTTTAAGGCCACCCCCCTAGAGGGTCTAGAATTCTTCCTCGGGGCTCAAATTCGCACAGAATGTGTAGTATTATGCATAGAAGATACCCTGCGAGTTTGGAGTCCAAGCGACTTGATTTTGGGGGGTTGGGCCTGCTCCCTATATGGCCTTGTAGCCGTTCTGAGTCGCTCACAGACTGAGTAATACGGTGCCTAAAGCCGTTTAAAACCACCCCCCTAGAGGGTCTAGAATTCTTCCTCGGGCTCAAATTCGCACAGAATGTGTAGTATTATGCATAGAAGATACCCTGCGAGTTTGGAGTCAGAGCGACTTGATTTTGGGGGGTTGGGCCTGCTCCCTATATGGCCTTGTAGCCGTTCTGAGTCGCTCACAGGACTGAGTAATACGGTGCCTAAAGCCGTTTAAGGCCACCCCCCTAGAGGGTCTAGAATTCTTCCTCGGGGCTCAAATTCGCACAGAATGTGTAGTATTATGCATAGAAGATACCCTGCGAGTTTGGAGTCCAAGCGACTTGATTTTGGGGGGAAGGGCCTGCTCCCTATATGGCCTTGTAGCCGTTCTGAGTCGCTCACAGACTGAGTAATACGGTGCCTAAAGCCGTTTAAGGCCACCCCCCTAGAGGGTCTAGAATTCTTCCTCGGGGCTCAAATTCGCACAGAATGTGTAGTATTATGCATAGAAGATACCCTGCGAGTTTGGAGTCCAAGCGACTTGATTTTGGGGGGTTGGGCCTGCTCCCTATATGGCCTTGTAGCCGTTCTGAGTCGCTCACAGACTGAGTAATTACGGTGCCTAAAGCCGTTTAAGGCCACCCCCCTAGAGGGTCTATAATTTTTCCTCGGGGCTCAAATTCGCACAGAATGTGTAGTATTATGCATAGAAGATACCCTGCGAGTTTGGAGTCCAAGCGACCTTGATTTTGGGGGGTTGGGCTTGCTCCCTATATGGCCTTGTAGCCGTTCTGAGTCGCTCACAGACTGAGTAATACGGTGCCTAAAGCCGTTTAAAGGCCACCCCCCTAGAGGGTCTAGAATTCTTCCTCGGGGCTCAAATTCGCACAGAATGTGTAGTATTATGCATAGAAGATACCCTGCGAGTTTGGAGTCAGAGCGACTTGATTTTGGGGGGTTGGGCCTGCTCCCTATATGGCCTTGTAGCCGTTCTGAGTCGCTCACAGACTGAGTAATACGGTGCCTAAAGCCGTTTAAGGCCACCCCCCTAGAGGGTCTAGAATTCTTCCTCGGGGCTCAAATTCGCACAGAATGTGTAGTATTATGCATAGAAGATACCCTGCGAGTTTGGAGTCCAAGCGACTTGATTTTGGGGGGTTGGGCCTGCTCCCTATATGGCCTTGTAGCCGTTCTGAGTCGCTCACAGACTGAGTAATACGGTGCCTAAAGCCGTTTAAGGCCACCCCCCCTAGAGGGTCTAGGAATTCTTCCTCGGGGCTCAAATTCGCACAGAATGTGTAGTATTATGCATAGAAGATACCCTGCGAGTTTGGAGTCCAAGCGACTTGATTTTGGGGGGTTGGGCCTGCTCCCTATATGGCCTTGTAGCCGTTCTGAGTCGCTCACAGACTGAGTAATACGGTGCCTAAAGCCGTTTAAGGCCACCCCCCTAGAGGGTCTAGAATTCTTCCTCGGGGCTCAAATTCGCACAGAATGTGTAGTATTATGCATAGAAGATACCCTGCGAGTTTGGAGTCCAAGCGACTTGATTTTGGGGGGTTGGGCCTGCTCCCTATATGGCCTTGTAGCCGTTCTGAGTCGCTCACAGACTGAGAAATACGGTGCCTAAAGCCGTTTAAGGCCACCCCCCTAGAGGGTCTAGAATTCTTCCTCGGGGCTCAAATTCGCACAGAATGTGTAGTATTATGCATAGAAGATACCCTGCGAGTTTGGAGTCCAAGCGACTTGATTTTGGGGGGTTGGGCCTGCTCCCTATATGGCCTTGTAGCCGTTCTGAGTCGCTCACAGACTGAGTAATACGGTGCCTAAAGCCGTTTAAGGCCACCCCCCTAGAGGGTCTAGAATTCTTCTTCGGGGCTCAAATTCGCACAGAATGTGTAGTATTATGCATAGAAGATACCCTGCGAGTTTGGAGTCCAAGCGACTTGATTTTGGGGGGTTGGGCCTGCTCCCTATATGGCCTTGTAGCCGTTCTGAGTCGCTCACAGACTGAGTAATACGGTGCCTAAAGCCGTTTAAGGCCACCCCCCTAGAGGGTCTAGAATTCTTCCTCGGGGCTCAAATTCGCACAGAATGTGTAGTATTATGCATAGAAGATACCCTGCGAGTTTGGAGTCCAAGCGACTTGATTTTGGGGGGTTGGGCCTGCTCCCTATATGGCCTTGTAGCCGTTCTGAGTCGCTCACAGACTGAGTAATACGGTGCCTAAAGCCGTTTAAGGCCACCCCCCCTAGAGGGTCTAGAATTCTTCCTCGGGGCTCAAATTCGCACAGAATGTGTAGTATTATGCATAGAAGATACCCTGCGAGTTTGGAGTCCAAGCGACTTGATTTTGGGGGTTGGGCCTGCTCCCTATATGGCCTTGTAGCCGTTCTGAGTCGCTCACAGACTGAGTAATACGGTGCCTAAAGCCGTTTAAGGCCACCCCCCTAGAGGGTCTAGAATTCTTCCTCGGGGCTCAAATTCGCACAGAATGTGTAGTATTATGCATAGAAGATACCCTGCGAGTTTGGAGTCAGAGCGACTTGATTTTGGGGGGTTGGGCCTGCTCCCTATATGGCCTTGTAGCCGTTCTGAGTCGCTCACAGACTGAGTAATACGGTGCCTAAAGCCGTTTAAGGCCACCCCCCTAGATGGTCTAGAATTTTTCCTCGGGGCTCAAATTCGCACAGAATGTGTAGTATTATGCATAGAAGATACCCTGCGAGTTTGGAGTCCAAGCGACTTGATTTTGGGGGGTTGGGCCTGCTCCCTATATGGCCTTGTAGCCGTTCTGAGTCGCTCAAAGACTGAGTAATACGGTGCCTAAAGCCGTTTAAGGCCACCCCCCTAGAGGGTCTAGAATTCTTCCTCGGGGCTCAAATTCGCACAGAATGTGTAGTATTATGCATAGAAGATACCCTGCGAGTTTGGAGTCAGAGCGACTTGATTTTGGGGGGTTGGGCCTGCTCCCTATATGGCCTTGTAGCCGTTCTGAGTCGCTCACAGACTGAGTAATACGGTGCCTAAAGCCGTTTAAGGCCACCCCCCTAGAGGGTCTAGAATTCTTCCTCGGGGCTCAAATTCGCACAGAATGTGTAGTATTATGCATAGAAGATACCCTGCGAGTTTGGAGTCCAAGCGACTTGATTTTGGGGGGTTGGGCCTGCTCCCTATATGGCCTTGTAGCCGTTCTGAGTCGCTCACAGACTGAGTAATACGAGTGCCTAAAGCCGTTTAAGGCCACCCCCCTAGAGGGTCTAGAATTCTTCCTCGGTCTCAAATTCGCACAGAATGTGTAGTATTATGCATAGAAGATACCCTGCGAGTTTGGAGTCCAAGCGACTTGATTTTGGGGGGTTGGGCCTGCTCCCTATATGGCCTTGTAGCCGTTCTGAGTCGCTCACAGACTGAGTAATACGGTGCCTAAAGCCGTTTAAGGCCACCCCCCTAGAGGGTCTAGAATTCTTCCTCGGGGCTCAAATTCGCACAGAATGTGTAGTATTATGCATAGAAGATACCCTGCGAGTTTGGAGTCCAAGCGACTTGATTTTGGGGGGTTGGGCCTGCTCCCTATATGGCCTTGTAGCCGTTCTGAGTCGCTCACAGACTGAGTAATACGGTGCCTAAAGCCGTTTAAGGCCACCCCCCTAGAGGGTCTAGAATTCTTCCTCGGGGCTCAAATTCGCACAGAATGTGTAGTATTATGCATAGAAGATACCCTGCGAGTTTGGAGTCCAAGCGACTTGATTTTGGGGGGTTGGGCCTGCTCCCTATATGGCCTTGTAGCCGTTCTGAGTCGCTCACAGACTGAGTAATACGGTGGCCTAAAGCCGTTTAAACCACCCCCCTAGAGGGTCTAGAATTCTTCCTCGGGGCTCAAATTCGCACAGAATGTGTAGTATTTATGCATAGAAGATACCCCTGCGAGTTTGGAGTCAGAGCGACTTGATTTTGGGGGGTTGGGCCTGCTCCCTATATGGCCTTGTAGCCGTTCTGAGTCGCTCACAGACTGAGTAATACGGTGCCTAAAGCCGTTTAAGGCCACCCCCCTAGAGGGTCTAGAATTTTTCCTCGGGGCTCAAATTCGCACAGAATGTGTAGTATTATGCATAGAAGATACCCTGCGAGTTTGGAGTCCAAGCGACTTGATTTTGGGGGTTGGGCCTGCTCCCTATTATGGCCTTGTAGCCGTTCTGAGTCGCTCACAGACTGAGTAATACGGTGCCTAAAGCCGTTTAAGGCCACCCCCCTAGAGGGTCTAGAATTCTTCCTCGGGGCTCAAATTCGCACAGAATGTGTAGTATTATGCATAGAAGATACCCTGCGAGTTTGGAGTCCAAGCGACTTGATTTTGGGGGGTTGGGCCTGCTCCCTATATGGCCTTGTAGCCGTTCTGAGTCGCTCACAGACTGAGTAATACGGTGCCTAAAGCCGTTTAAGGCCACCCCCCTAGAGGGTCTAGAATTCTTCCTCGGGGCTCAAATTCGCACAGAATGTGTAGTATTATGCATAGAAGATACCCTGCGAGTTTGGAGTCCAAGCGACTTGATTTTGGGGGTTGGGCCTGCTCCCTATATGGCCTTGTAGCCGTTCTGAGTCGCTCACAGACTGAGTAATACGGTGCCTAAAGCCGTTTAAGGCCACCCCCCTAGAGGGTCTAGAATTCTTCCTCGGGGCTCAAATTCGCACAGAATGTGTAGTATTATGCATAGAAGATACCCCTGCGAGTTTGGAGTCCAAGCGACTTGATTTTGGGGGGTTGGGCCTGCTCCCTATATGGCCTTGTAGCCGTTCTGAGTCGCTCACAGACTGAGTAATACGGTGCCTAAAGCCGTTTAAGGCAACCCCCCTAGAGGGTCTAGAATTCTTCCTCGGGGCTCAAATTCGCACAGAATGTGTAGTATTATGCATAGAAGATACCCTGCGAGTTTGGAGTCCAAGCGACTTGATTTTGGGGGGTTGGGCCTGCTCCCTATATGGCCTTGTAGCCGTTCTGAGTCGCTCACAGACTGAGTAATACGGTGCCTAAAGCCGTTTAAGCCACCCCCCTAGAGGGTCTAGAATTCTTCCTCGGGGCTCAAATTCGCACAGAATGTGTAGTATTATGCATAGAAGATACCCTGCGAGTTTGGAGTCCAAGCGACTTGATTTTGGGGGTTGGGCCTGCTCCCTATATGGCCTTGTAGCCGTTCTGAGTCGCTCACAGACTGAGTAATACGGTGCCTAAAGCCGTTTAAGGCCACCCCCCTAGAGGGTCTAGAATTCTTCCTCGGGGCTCAAATTCGCACAGAATGTGTAGTATTATGCATAGAAGATACCCTGCGAGTTTGGAGTCCAAGCGACTTGATTTTGGGGGGTTGGGCCTGCTCCCTATATGGCCTTGTAGCCGTTCTGAGTCGCTCACAGACTGAGTAATACGGTGCCTAAAGCCGTTTATGGCCACCCCCCTAGAGGGTCTAGAATTCTTCCTCGGGGCTCAAATTCGCACAGAATGTGTAGTATTATGCATAGAAGATACCCTGCGAGTTTGGAGTCAGAGCGACTTGATTTTGGGGGGTTGGGCCTGCTCCCTATATGGCCTTGTAGCCGTTCTGAGTCGCTCACAGACTGAGTAATACGGTGCCTAAAGCCGTTTAAGGCCACCCCCCTAGAGGGTCTAGAATTCTTCCTCGGGGCTCAAATTCGCACAGAATGTGTAGTATTATGCATAGAAGATACCCTGCGAGTTTGGAGTCCAAGCGACTTGATTTTGGGGGTTGGGCCTGCTCCCTATATGGCCTTGTAGCCGTTCTGAGTCGCTCACAGACTGAGTAATACGGTGCCTAAAGCCGTTTAAGGCCACCCCCCTAGAGGGTCTAGAATTCTTCCTCGGGGCTCAAATTCGCACAGAATGTGTAGTATTATGCATAGAAGATACCCTGCGAGTTTGGAGTCAAGCGACTTGATTTTGGGGGGTTGGGCCTGCTCCCTATATGGCCTTGTAGCCGTTCTGAGTCGCTCACAGACTGAGTAATACGGTGCCTAAAGCCGTTTAAGGCCACCCCCCTAGAGGGTCTAGAATTCTTCCTCGGGGCTCAAATTCGCACAGAATGTGTAGTATTATGCATAGAAGATACCCTGCGAGTTTGGAGTCCAAGCGACTTGATTTTGGGGGGTTGGGCCTGCTCCCTATATGGCCTTGTAGCCGTTCTGAGTCGCTCACAGACTGAGTAATACGGTGCCTAAAGCCGTTTAAGGCCACCCCCCTAGAGGGTCTAGAATTCTTCCTCGGGGCTCAAATTCGCACAGAATGTGTAGTATTATGCATAGAAGATACCCTGCGAGTTTGGAGTCCAAGCGACTTGATTTTGGGGGGTTGGGCCTGCTCCCTATATGGCCTTGTAGCCGTTCTGAGTCGCTCACAGACTGAGTAATACGGTGCCTAAAGCCGTTTAAGGCCACCCCCCTAGAGGGTCTAGAATTCTTCCTCGGGGCTCAAATTCGCACAGAATGTGTAGTATTATGCATAGAAGATACCCTGCGAGTTTGGAGTCCAAGCGACTTGATTTTGGGGGGTTGGGCCTGCTCCCTATATGGCCTTGTAGCCGTTCTGAGTCGCTCACAGACTGAGTAATACGGTGCCTAAAGCCGTTTAAGGCCACCCCCCTAGAGGGTCTAGAATTCTTCCTCGGGGCTCAAATTCGCACAGAATGTGTAGTATTATGCATAGAAGATACCCTGCGAGTTTGGAGTCCAAGCGACTTGATTTTGGGGGGTTGGGCCTGCTCCCTATATGGCCTTGTAGCCGTTCTGAGTCGCTCACAGACTGAGTAATACGGTGCCTAAAGCCGTTTAAGGCCACCCCCCTAGAGGGTCTAGAATTCTTCCTCGGGGCTCAAATTCGCACAGAATGTGTAGTATTATGCATAGAAGATACCCTGCGAGTTTGGAGTCCAAGCGACTTGATTTTGGGGGGTTGGGCCTGCTCCCTATATGGCCTTGTAGCCGTTCTGAGTCGCTCACATACTGAGTAATACGGTGCCTAAAGCCGTTTAAGGCCACCCCCCTAGAGGGTCTAGAATTCTTCCTCGGGGCTCAAATTCGCACAGAATGTGTAGTATTATGCATAGAAGATACCCTGCGAGTTTGGAGTCCAAGCGACTTGATTTTGGGGGGTTGGGCCTGCTCCCTATATGGCCTTGTAGCCGTTCTGAGTCGCTCACAGACTGAGTAATACGGTGCCTAAAGCCGTTTAAGGCCACCCCCCTAGAGGGTCTAGAATTCTTCCTCGGGGCTCAAATTCGCACAGAATGTGTAGTATTATGCATAGAAGATACCCTGCGAGTTTGGAGTCCAAGCGACTTGATTTTGGGGGGTTGGGCCTGCTCCCTATATGGCCTTGTAGCCGTTCTGAGTCGCTCACAGACTGAGTAATACGGTGCCTAAAGCCGTTTAAGGCCACCCCCCTAGAGGGTCTAGAATTCTTCCTCGGGGCTCAAATTCGCACAGAATGTGTAGTATTATGCATAGAAGATACCCTGCGAGTTTGGAGTCCAAGCGACTTGATTTTGGGGGGTTGGGCCTGCTCCCTATATGGCCTTGTAGCCGTTCTGAGTCGCTCACAGACTGAGTAATACGGTGCCTAAAGCCGTTTAAGGCCACCCCCCTAGAGGGTCTAGAATTCTTCCTCGGGGCTCAAATTCGCACAGAATGTGTAGTATTATGCATAGAAGATACCCTGCGAGTTTGGAGTCCAAGCGACTTGATTTTGGGGGGTTGGGCCTGCTCCCTATATGGCCTTGTAGCCGTTCTGAGTCGCTCACAGACTGAGTAATACGGTGCCTAAAGCCGTTTAAGGCCACCCCCCTAGAGGGTCTAGAATTCTTCCTCGGGGCTCAAATTCGCACAGAATGTGTAGTATTATGCATAGAAGATACCCTGCGAGTTTGGAGTCCAAGCGACTTGATTTTGGGGGGTTGGGCCTGCTCCCTATATGGCCTTGTAGCCGTTCTGAGTCGCTCACAGACTGAGTAATACGGTGCCTAAAGCCGTTTAAGGCCACCCCCCTAGAGGGTCTAGAATTCTTCCTCGGGGCTCAAATTCGCACAGAATGTGTAGTATTATGCATAGAAGATACCCTGCGAGTTTGGAGTCCAAGCGACTTGATTTTGGGGGGTTGGGCCTGCTCCCTATATGGCCTTGTAGCCGTTCTGAGTCGCTCACAGACTGAGTAATACGGTGCCTAAAGCCGTTTAAGGCCACCCCCCTAGAGGGTCTAGAATTCTTCCTCGGGGCTCAAATTCGCACAGAATGTGTAGTATTATGCATAGAAGATACCCTGCGAGTTTGGAGTCCAAGCGACTTGATTTTGGGGGGTTGGGCCTGCTCCCTATATGGCCTTGTAGCCGTTCTGAGTCGCTCACAGACTGAGTAATACGGTGCCTAAAGCCGTTTAAGGCCACCCCCCTAGAGGGTCTAGAATTCTTCCTCGGGGCTCAAATTCGCACAGAATGTGTAGTATTATGCATAGAAGATACCCTGCGAGTTTGGAGTCCAAGCGACTTGATTTTGGGGGGTTGGGCCTGCTCCCTATATGGCCTTGTAGCCGTTCTGAGTCGCTCACAGACTGAGTAATACGGTGCCTAAAGCCGTTTAAGGCCACCCCCCTAGAGGGTCTAGAATTCTTCCTCGGGGCTCAAATTCGCACAGAATGTGTAGTATTATGCATAGAAGATACCCTGCGAGTTTGGAGTCCAAGCGACTTGATTTTGGGGGGTTGGGCCTGCTCCCTATATGGCCTTGTAGCCGTTCTGAGTCGCTCACAGACTGAGTAATACGGTGCCTAAAGCCGTTTAAGGCCACCCCCCTAGAGGGTCTAGAATTCTTCCTCGGGGCTCAAATTCGCACAGAATGTGTAGTATTATGCATAGAAGATACCCTGCGAGTTTGGAGTCCAAGCGACTTGATTTTGGGGGGTTGGGCCTGCTCCCTATATGGCCTTGTAGCCGTTCTGAGTCGCTCACAGACTGAGTAATACGGTGCCTAAAGCCGTTTAAGGCCACCCCCCTAGAGGGTCTAGAATTCTTCCTCGGGGCTCAAATTCGCACAGAATGTGTAGTATTATGCATAGAAGATACCCTGCGAGTTTGGAGTCCAAGCGACTTGATTTTGGGGGGTTGGGCCTGCTCCCTATATGGCCTTGTAGCCGTTCTGAGTCGCTCACAGACTGAGTAATACGGTGCCTAAAGCCGTTTAAGGCCACCCCCCTAGAGGGTCTAGAATTCTTCCTCGGGGCTCAAATTCGCACAGAATGTGTAGTATTATGCATAGAAGATACCCTGCGAGTTTGGAGTCCAAGCGACTTGATTTTGGGGGGTTGGGCCTGCTCCCTATATGGCCTTGTAGCCGTTCTGAGTCGCTCACAGACTGAGTAATACGGTGCCTAAAGCCGTTTAAGGCCACCCCCCTAGAGGGTCTAGAATTCTTCCTCGGGGCTCAAATTCGCACAGAATGTGTAGTATTATGCATAGAAGATACCCTGCGAGTTTGGAGTCCAAGCGACTTGATTTTGGGGGGTTGGGCCTGCTCCCTATATGGCCTTGTAGCCGTTCTGAGTCGCTCACAGACTGAGTAATACGGTGCCTAAAGCCGTTTAAGGCCACCCCCCTAGAGGGTCTAGAATTCTTCCTCGGGGCTCAAATTCGCACAGAATGTGTAGTATTATGCATAGAAGATACCCTGCGAGTTTGGAGTCCAAGCGACTTGATTTTGGGGGGTTGGGCCTGCTCCCTATATGGCCTTGTAGCCGTTCTGAGTCGCTCACAGACTGAGTAATACGGTGCCTAAAGCCGTTTAAGGCCACCCCCCTAGAGGGTCTAGAATTCTTCCTCGGGGCTCAAATTCGCACAGAATGTGTAGTATTATGCATAGAAGATACCCTGCGAGTTTGGAGTCCAAGCGACTTGATTTTGGGGGGTTGGGCCTGCTCCCTATATGGCCTTGTAGCCGTTCTGAGTCGCTCACAGACTGAGTAATACGGTGCCTAAAGCCGTTTAAGGCCACCCCCCTAGAGGGTCTAGAATTCTTCCTCGGGGCTCAAATTCGCACAGAATGTGTAGTATTATGCATAGAAGATACCCTGCGAGTTTGGAGTCCAAGCGACTTGATTTTGGGGGGTTGGGCCTGCTCCCTATATGGCCTTGTAGCCGTTCTGAGTCGCTCACAGACTGAGTAATACGGTGCCTAAAGCCGTTTAAGGCCACCCCCCTAGAGGGTCTAGAATTCTTCCTCGGGGCTCAAATTCGCACAGAATGTGTAGTATTATGCATAGAAGATACCCTGCGAGTTTGGAGTCCAAGCGACTTGATTTTGGGGGGTTGGGCCTGCTCCCTATATGGCCTTGTAGCCGTTCTGAGTCGCTCACAGACTGAGTAATACGGTGCCTAAAGCCGTTTAAGGCCACCCCCCTAGAGGGTCTAGAATTCTTCCTCGGGGCTCAAATTCGCACAGAATGTGTAGTATTATGCATAGAAGATACCCTGCGAGTTTGGAGTCCAAGCGACTTGATTTTGGGGGGTTGGGCCTGCTCCCTATATGGCCTTGTAGCCGTTCTGAGTCGCTCACAGACTGAGTAATACGGTGCCTAAAGCCGTTTAAGGCCACCCCCCTAGAGGGTCTAGAATTCTTCCTCGGGGCTCGGGGCTCAAATTCGCACAGAATGTGTAGTATTATGCATAGAAGATACCCTGCGAGTTTGGAGTCCGAGCGACTTGATTTTGGGGGGTTGGGCCTGCTCCCTATATGGCCTTGTAGCCGTTCTGAGTCGCTCACAGACTGAGTAATACGGTGCCTAAAGCCGTTTAAGGCCACCCCCCTAGAGGGTCTAGAATTCTTCCTCGGGGCTCAAATTCGCACAGAATGTGTAGTATTATGCATAGAAGATACCCTGCGAGTTTGGAGTCCGAGCGACTTGATTTTGGGGGGTTGGGCCTGCTCCCTATATGGCCTTGTAGCCGTTCTGAGTCGCTCACAGACTGAGTAATACGGTGCCTAAAGCCGTTTAAGGCCACCCCCCTAGAGGGTCTAGAATTCTTCCTCGGGGCTCAAATTCGCACAGAATGTGTAGTATTATGCATAGAAGATACCCTGCGAGTTTGGAGTCCGAGCGACTTGATTTTGGGGGGTTGGGCCTGCTCCCTATATGGCCTTGTAGCCGTTCTGAGTCGCTCACAGACTGAGTAATACGGTGCCTAAAGCCGTTTAAGGCCACCCCCCTAGAGGGTCTAGAATTCTTCCTCGGGGCTCAAATTCGCACAGAATGTGTAGTATTATGCATAGAAGATACCCTGCGAGTTTGGAGTCCGAGCGACTTGATTTTGGGGGGTTGGGCCTGCTCCCTATATGGCCTTGTAGCCGTTCTGAGTCGCTCACAGACTGAGTAATACGGTGCCTAAAGCCGTTTAAGGCCACCCCCCTAGAGGGTCTAGAATTCTTCCTCGGGGCTCAAATTCGCACAGAATGTGTAGTATTATGCATAGAAGATACCCTGCGAGTTTGGAGTCCGAGCGACTTGATTTTGGGGGGTTGGGCCTGCTCCCTATATGGCCTTGTAGCCGTTCTGAGTCGCTCACAGACTGAGTAATACGGTGCCTAAAGCCGTTTAAGGCCACCCCCCTAGAGGGTCTAGAATTCTTCCTCGGGGCTCAAATTCGCACAGAATGTGTAGTATTATGCATAGAAGATACCCTGCGAGTTTGGAGTCCGAGCGACTTGATTTTGGGGGGTTGGGCCTGCTCCCTATATGGCCTTGTAGCCGTTCTGAGTCGCTCACAGACTGAGTAATACGGTGCCTAAAGCCGTTTAAGGCCACCCCCCTAGAGGGTCTAGAATTCTTCCTCGGGGCTCAAATTCGCACAGAATGTGTAGTATTATGCATAGAAGATACCCTGCGAGTTTGGAGTCCGAGCGACTTGATTTTGGGGGGTTGGGCCTGCTCCCTATATGGCCTTGTAGCCGTTCTGAGTCGCTCACAGACTGAGTAATACGGTGCCTAAAGCCGTTTAAGGCCACCCCCCTAGAGGGTCTAGAATTCTTCCTCGGGGCTCAAATTCGCACAGAATGTGTAGTATTATGCATAGAAGATACCCTGCGAGTTTGGAGTCCGAGCGACTTGATTTTGGGGGGTTGGGCCTGCTCCCTATATGGCCTTGTAGCCGTTCTGAGTCGCTCACAGACTGAGTAATACGGTGCCTAAAGCCGTTTAAGGCCACCCCCCTAGAGGGTCTAGAATTCTTCCTCGGGGCTCAAATTCGCACAGAATGTGTAGTATTATGCATAGAAGATACCCTGCGAGTTTGGAGTCCGAGCGACTTGATTTTGGGGGGTTGGGCCTGCTCCCTATATGGCCTTGTAGCCGTTCTGAGTCGCTCACAGACTGAGTAATACGGTGCCTAAAGCCGTTTAAGGCCACCCCCCTAGAGGGTCTAGAATTCTTCCTCGGGGCTCAAATTCGCACAGAATGTGTAGTATTATGCATAGAAGATACCCTGCGAGTTTGGAGTCCGAGCGACTTGATTTTGGGGGGTTGGGCCTGCTCCCTATATGGCCTTGTAGCCGTTCTGAGTCGCTCACAGACTGAGTAATACGGTGCCTAAAGCCGTTTAAGGCCACCCCCCTAGAGGGTCTAGAATTCTTCCTCGGGGCTCAAATTCGCACAGAATGTGTAGTATTATGCATAGAAGATACCCTGCGAGTTTGGAGTCCGAGCGACTTGATTTTGGGGGGTTGGGCCTGCTCCCTATATGGCCTTGTAGCCGTTCTGAGTCGCTCACAGACTGAGTAATACGGTGCCTAAAGCCGTTTAAGGCCACCCCCCTAGAGGGTCTAGAATTCTTCCTCGGGGCTCAAATTCGCACAGAATGTGTAGTATTATGCATAGAAGATACCCTGCGAGTTTGGAGTCCGAGCGACTTGATTTTGGGGGGTTGGGCCTGCTCCCTATATGGCCTTGTAGCCGTTCTGAGTCGCTCACAGACTGAGTAATACGGTGCCTAAAGCCGTTTAAGGCCACCCCCCTAGAGGGTCTAGAATTCTTCCTCGGGGCTCAAATTCGCACAGAATGTGTAGTATTATGCATAGAAGATACCCTGCGAGTTTGGAGTCCGAGCGACTTGATTTTGGGGGGTTGGGCCTGCTCCCTATATGGCCTTGTAGCCGTTCTGAGTCGCTCACAGACTGAGTAATACGGTGCCTAAAGCCGTTTAAGGCCACCCCCCTAGAGGGTCTAGAATTCTTCCTCGGGGCTCAAATTCGCACAGAATGTGTAGTATTATGCATAGAAGATACCCTGCGAGTTTGGAGTCCGAGCGACTTGATTTTGGGGGGTTGGGCCTGCTCCCTATATGGCCTTGTAGCCGTTCTGAGTCGCTCACAGACTGAGTAATACGGTGCCTAAAGCCGTTTAAGGCCACCCCCCTAGAGGGTCTAGAATTCTTCCTCGGGGCTCAAATTCGCACAGAATGTGTAGTATTATGCATAGAAGATACCCTGCGAGTTTGGAGTCCGAGCGACTTGATTTTGGGGGGTTGGGCCTGCTCCCTATATGGCCTTGTAGCCGTTCTGAGTCGCTCACAGACTGAGTAATACGGTGCCTAAAGCCGTTTAAGGCCACCCCCCTAGAGGGTCTAGAATTCTTCCTCGGGGCTCAAATTCGCACAGAATGTGTAGTATTATGCATAGAAGATACCCTGCGAGTTTGGAGTCCGAGCGACTTGATTTTGGGGGGTTGGGCCTGCTCCCTATATGGCCTTGTAGCCGTTCTGAGTCGCTCACAGACTGAGTAATACGGTGCCTAAAGCCGTTTAAGGCCACCCCCCTAGAGGGTCTAGAATTCTTCCTCGGGGCTCAAATTCGCACAGAATGTGTAGTATTATGCATAGAAGATACCCTGCGAGTTTGGAGTCCGAGCGACTTGATTTTGGGGGGTTGGGCCTGCTCCCTATATGGCCTTGTAGCCGTTCTGAGTCGCTCACAGACTGAGTAATACGGTGCCTAAAGCCGTTTAAGGCCACCCCCCTAGAGGGTCTAGAATTCTTCCTCGGGGCTCAAATTCGCACAGAATGTGTAGTATTATGCATAGAAGATACCCTGCGAGTTTGGAGTCCGAGCGACTTGATTTTGGGGGGTTGGGCCTGCTCCCTATATGGCCTTGTAGCCGTTCTGAGTCGCTCACAGACTGAGTAATACGGTGCCTAAAGCCGTTTAAGGCCACCCCCCTAGAGGGTCTAGAATTCTTCCTCGGGGCTCAAATTCGCACAGAATGTGTAGTATTATGCATAGAAGATACCCTGCGAGTTTGGAGTCCGAGCGACTTGATTTTGGGGGGTTGGGCCTGCTCCCTATATGGCCTTGTAGCCGTTCTGAGTCGCTCACAGACTGAGTAATACGGTGCCTAAAGCCGTTTAAGGCCACCCCCCTAGAGGGTCTAGAATTCTTCCTCGGGGCTCAAATTCGCACAGAATGTGTAGTATTATGCATAGAAGATACCCTGCGAGTTTGGAGTCCGAGCGACTTGATTTTGGGGGGTTGGGCCTGCTCCCTATATGGCCTTGTAGCCGTTCTGAGTCGCTCACAGACTGAGTAATACGGTGCCTAAAGCCGTTTAAGGCCACCCCCCTAGAGGGTCTAGAATTCTTCCTCGGGGCTCAAATTCGCACAGAATGTGTAGTATTATGCATAGAAGATACCCTGCGAGTTTGGAGTCCGAGCGACTTGATTTTGGGGGGTTGGGCCTGCTCCCTATATGGCCTTGTAGCCGTTCTGAGTCGCTCACAGACTGAGTAATACGGTGCCTAAAGCCGTTTAAGGCCACCCCCCTAGAGGGTCTAGAATTCTTCCTCGGGGCTCAAATTCGCACAGAATGTGTAGTATTATGCATAGAAGATACCCTGCGAGTTTGGAGTCCGAGCGACTTGATTTTGGGGGGTTGGGCCTGCTCCCTATATGGCCTTGTAGCCGTTCTGAGTCGCTCACAGACTGAGTAATACGGTGCCTAAAGCCGTTTAAGGCCACCCCCCTAGAGGGTCTAGAATTCTTCCTCGGGGCTCAAATTCGCACAGAATGTGTAGTATTATGCATAGAAGATACCCTGCGAGTTTGGAGTCCGAGCGACTTGATTTTGGGGGGTTGGGCCTGCTCCCTATATGGCCTTGTAGCCGTTCTGAGTCGCTCACAGACTGAGTAATACGGTGCCTAAAGCCGTTTAAGGCCACCCCCCTAGAGGGTCTAGAATTCTTCCTCGGGGCTCAAATTCGCACAGAATGTGTAGTATTATGCATAGAAGATACCCTGCGAGTTTGGAGTCCGAGCGACTTGATTTTGGGGGGTTGGGCCTGCTCCCTATATGGCCTTGTAGCCGTTCTGAGTCGCTCACAGACTGAGTAATACGGTGCCTAAAGCCGTTTAAGGCCACCCCCCTAGAGGGTCTAGAATTCTTCCTCGGGGCTCAAATTCGCACAGAATGTGTAGTATTATGCATAGAAGATACCCTGCGAGTTTGGAGTCCGAGCGACTTGATTTTGGGGGGTTGGGCCTGCTCCCTATATGGCCTTGTAGCCGTTCTGAGTCGCTCACAGACTGAGTAATACGGTGCCTAAAGCCGTTTAAGGCCACCCCCCTAGAGGGTCTAGAATTCTTCCTCGGGGCTCAAATTCGCACAGAATGTGTAGTATTATGCATAGAAGATACCCTGCGAGTTTGGAGTCCGAGCGACTTGATTTTGGGGGGTTGGGCCTGCTCCCTATATGGCCTTGTAGCCGTTCTGAGTCGCTCACAGACTGAGTAATACGGTGCCTAAAGCCGTTTAAGGCCACCCCCCTAGAGGGTCTAGAATTCTTCCTCGGGGCTCAAATTCGCACAGAATGTGTAGTATTATGCATAGAAGATACCCTGCGAGTTTGGAGTCCGAGCGACTTGATTTTGGGGGGTTGGGCCTGCTCCCTATATGGCCTTGTAGCCGTTCTGAGTCGCTCACAGACTGAGTAATACGGTGCCTAAAGCCGTTTAAGGCCACCCCCCTAGAGGGTCTAGAATTCTTCCTCGGGGCTCAAATTCGCACAGAATGTGTAGTATTATGCATAGAAGATACCCTGCGAGTTTGGAGTCCGAGCGACTTGATTTTGGGGGGTTGGGCCTGCTCCCTATATGGCCTTGTAGCCGTTCTGAGTCGCTCACAGACTGAGTAATACGGTGCCTAAAGCCGTTTAAGGCCACCCCCCTAGAGGGTCTAGAATTCTTCCTCGGGGCTCAAATTCGCACAGAATGTGTAGTATTATGCATAGAAGATACCCTGCGAGTTTGGAGTCCGAGCGACTTGATTTTGGGGGGTTGGGCCTGCTCCCTATATGGCCTTGTAGCCGTTCTGAGTCGCTCACAGACTGAGTAATACGGTGCCTAAAGCCGTTTAAGGCCACCCCCCTAGAGGGTCTAGAATTCTTCCTCGGGGCTCAAATTCGCACAGAATGTGTAGTATTATGCATAGAAGATACCCTGCGAGTTTGGAGTCCGAGCGACTTGATTTTGGGGGGTTGGGCCTGCTCCCTATATGGCCTTGTAGCCGTTCTGAGTCGCTCACAGACTGAGTAATACGGTGCCTAAAGCCGTTTAAGGCCACCCCCCTAGAGGGTCTAGAATTCTTCCTCGGGGCTCAAATTCGCACAGAATGTGTAGTATTATGCATAGAAGATACCCTGCGAGTTTGGAGTCCGAGCGACTTGATTTTGGGGGGTTGGGCCTGCTCCCTATATGGCCTTGTAGCCGTTCTGAGTCGCTCACAGACTGAGTAATACGGTGCCTAAAGCCGTTTAAGGCCACCCCCCTAGAGGGTCTAGAATTCTTCCTCGGGGCTCAAATTCGCACAGAATGTGTAGTATTATGCATAGAAGATACCCTGCGAGTTTGGAGTCCGAGCGACTTGATTTTGGGGGGTTGGGCCTGCTCCCTATATGGCCTTGTAGCCGTTCTGAGTCGCTCACAGACTGAGTAATACGGTGCCTAAAGCCGTTTAAGGCCACCCCCCTAGAGGGTCTAGAATTCTTCCTCGGGGCTCAAATTCGCACAGAATGTGTAGTATTATGCATAGAAGATACCCTGCGAGTTTGGAGTCCGAGCGACTTGATTTTGGGGGGTTGGGCCTGCTCCCTATATGGCCTTGTAGCCGTTCTGAGTCGCTCACAGACTGAGTAATACGGTGCCTAAAGCCGTTTAAGGCCACCCCCCTAGAGGGTCTAGAATTCTTCCTCGGGGCTCAAATTCGCACAGAATGTGTAGTATTATGCATAGAAGATACCCTGCGAGTTTGGAGTCCGAGCGACTTGATTTTGGGGGGTTGGGCCTGCTCCCTATATGGCCTTGTAGCCGTTCTGAGTCGCTCACAGACTGAGTAATACGGTGCCTAAAGCCGTTTAAGGCCACCCCCCTAGAGGGTCTAGAATTCTTCCTCGGGGCTCAAATTCGCACAGAATGTGTAGTATTATGCATAGAAGATACCCTGCGAGTTTGGAGTCCGAGCGACTTGATTTTGGGGGGTTGGGCCTGCTCCCTATATGGCCTTGTAGCCGTTCTGAGTCGCTCACAGACTGAGTAATACGGTGCCTAAAGCCGTTTAAGGCCACCCCCCTAGAGGGTCTAGAATTCTTCCTCGGGGCTCAAATTCGCACAGAATGTGTAGTATTATGCATAGAAGATACCCTGCGAGTTTGGAGTCCGAGCGACTTGATTTTGGGGGGTTGGGCCTGCTCCCTATATGGCCTTGTAGCCGTTCTGAGTCGCTCACAGACTGAGTAATACGGTGCCTAAAGCCGTTTAAGGCCACCCCCCTAGAGGGTCTAGAATTCTTCCTCGGGGCTCAAATTCGCACAGAATGTGTAGTATTATGCATAGAAGATACCCTGCGAGTTTGGAGTCCGAGCGACTTGATTTTGGGGGGTTGGGCCTGCTCCCTATATGGCCTTGTAGCCGTTCTGAGTCGCTCACAGACTGAGTAATACGGTGCCTAAAGCCGTTTAAGGCCACCCCCCTAGAGGGTCTAGAATTCTTCCTCGGGGCTCAAATTCGCACAGAATGTGTAGTATTATGCATAGAAGATACCCTGCGAGTTTGGAGTCCGAGCGACTTGATTTTGGGGGGTTGGGCCTGCTCCCTATATGGCCTTGTAGCCGTTCTGAGTCGCTCACAGACTGAGTAATACGGTGCCTAAAGCCGTTTAAGGCCACCCCCCTAGAGGGTCTAGAATTCTTCCTCGGGGCTCAAATTCGCACAGAATGTGTAGTATTATGCATAGAAGATACCCTGCGAGTTTGGAGTCCGAGCGACTTGATTTTGGGGGGTTGGGCCTGCTCCCTATATGGCCTTGTAGCCGTTCTGAGTCGCTCACAGACTGAGTAATACGGTGCCTAAAGCCGTTTAAGGCCACCCCCCTAGAGGGTCTAGAATTCTTCCTCGGGGCTCAAATTCGCACAGAATGTGTAGTATTATGCATAGAAGATACCCTGCGAGTTTGGAGTCCGAGCGACTTGATTTTGGGGGGTTGGGCCTGCTCCCTATATGGCCTTGTAGCCGTTCTGAGTCGCTCACAGACTGAGTAATACGGTGCCTAAAGCCGTTTAAGGCCACCCCCCTAGAGGGTCTAGAATTCTTCCTCGGGGCTCAAATTCGCACAGAATGTGTAGTATTATGCATAGAAGATACCCTGCGAGTTTGGAGTCCGAGCGACTTGATTTTGGGGGGTTGGGCCTGCTCCCTATATGGCCTTGTAGCCGTTCTGAGTCGCTCACAGACTGAGTAATACGGTGCCTAAAGCCGTTTAAGGCCACCCCCCTAGAGGGTCTAGAATTCTTCCTCGGGGCTCAAATTCGCACAGAATGTGTAGTATTATGCATAGAAGATACCCTGCGAGTTTGGAGTCCGAGCGACTTGATTTTGGGGGGTTGGGCCTGCTCCCTATATGGCCTTGTAGCCGTTCTGAGTCGCTCACAGACTGAGTAATACGGTGCCTAAAGCCGTTTAAGGCCACCCCCCTAGAGGGTCTAGAATTCTTCCTCGGGGCTCAAATTCGCACAGAATGTGTAGTATTATGCATAGAAGATACCCTGCGAGTTTGGAGTCCGAGCGACTTGATTTTGGGGGGTTGGGCCTGCTCCCTATATGGCCTTGTAGCCGTTCTGAGTCGCTCACAGACTGAGTAATACGGTGCCTAAAGCCGTTTAAGGCCACCCCCCTAGAGGGTCTAGAATTCTTCCTCGGGGCTCAAATTCGCACAGAATGTGTAGTATTATGCATAGAAGATACCCTGCGAGTTTGGAGTCCGAGCGACTTGATTTTGGGGGGTTGGGCCTGCTCCCTATATGGCCTTGTAGCCGTTCTGAGTCGCTCACAGACTGAGTAATACGGTGCCTAAAGCCGTTTAAGGCCACCCCCCTAGAGGGTCTAGAATTCTTCCTCGGGGCTCAAATTCGCACAGAATGTGTAGTATTATGCATAGAAGATACCCTGCGAGTTTGGAGTCCGAGCGACTTGATTTTGGGGGGTTGGGCCTGCTCCCTATATGGCCTTGTAGCCGTTCTGAGTCGCTCAGACTGAGTAATACGGTGCCTAAAGCCGTTTAAGGCCACCCCCCTAGAGGGTCTAGAATTCTTCCTCGGGGCTCAAATTCGCACAGAATGTGTAGTATTATGCATAGAAGATACCCTGCGAGTTTGGAGTCCGAGCGACTTGATTTTGGGGGGTTGGGCCTGCTCCCTATATGGCCTTGTAGCCGTTCTGAGTCGCTCACAGACTGAGTAATACGGTGCCTAAAGCCGTTTAAGGCCACCCCCCTAGAGGGTCTAGAATTCTTCCTCGGGGCTCAAATTCGCACAGAATGTGTAGTATTATGCATAGAAGATACCCTGCGAGTTTGGAGTCCGAGCGACTTGATTTTGGGGGGTTGGGCCTGCTCCCTATATGGCCTTGTAGCCGTTCTGAGTCGCTCACAGACTGAGTAATACGGTGCCTAAAGCCGTTTAAGGCCACCCCCCTAGAGGGTCTAGAATTCTTCCTCGGGGCTCAAATTCGCACAGAATGTGTAGTATTATGCATAGAAGATACCCTGCGAGTTTGGAGTCCGAGCGACTTGATTTTGGGGGGTTGGGCCTGCTCCCTATATGGCCTTGTAGCCGTTCTGAGTCGCTCACAGACTGAGTAATACGGTGCCTAAAGCCGTTTAAGGCCACCCCCCTAGAGGGTCTAGAATTCTTCCTCGGGGCTCAAATTCGCACAGAATGTGTAGTATTATGCATAGAAGATACCCTGCGAGTTTGGAGTCCGAGCGACTTGATTTTGGGGGGTTGGGCCTGCTCCCTATATGGCCTTGTAGCCGTTCTGAGTCGCTCACAGACTGAGTAATACGGTGCCTAAAGCCGTTTAAGGCCACCCCCCTAGAGGGTCTAGAATTCTTCCTCGGGGCTCAAATTCGCACAGAATGTGTAGTATTATGCATAGAAGATACCCTGCGAGTTTGGAGTCCGAGCGACTTGATTTTGGGGGGTTGGGCCTGCTCCCTATATGGCCTTGTAGCCGTTCTGAGTCGCTCACAGACTGAGTAATACGGTGCCTAAAGCCGTTTAAGGCCACCCCCCTAGAGGGTCTAGAATTCTTCCTCGGGGCTCAAATTCGCACAGAATGTGTAGTATTATGCATAGAAGATACCCTGCGAGTTTGGAGTCCGAGCGACTTGATTTTGGGGGGTTGGGCCTGCTCCCTATATGGCCTTGTAGCCGTTCTGAGTCGCTCAGACTGAGTAATACGGTGCCTAAAGCCGTTTAAGGCCACCCCCCTAGAGGGTCTAGAATTCTTCCTCGGGGCTCAAATTCGCACAGAATGTGTAGTATTATGCATAGAAGATACCCTGCGAGTTTGGAGTCCGAGCGACTTGATTTTGGGGGGTTGGGCCTGCTCCCTATATGGCCTTGTAGCCGTTCTGAGTCGCTCACAGACTGAGTAATACGGTGCCTA
Source organism: Tetragnatha versicolor (assembly GCA_024610705.1). NCBI lineage: Eukaryota > Metazoa > Arthropoda > Arachnida > Araneae > Tetragnathidae > Tetragnatha > Tetragnatha versicolor. The sequence continues at coordinate 26,718 of JANDEH010000107.1, forward strand.
AAGCCGTTTAAGGCCACCCCCCTAGAGGGTCTAGAATTCTTCCTCGGGGCTCAAATTCGCACAGAATGTGTAGTATTATGCATAGAAGATACCCTGCGAGTTTGGAGTCCGAGCGACTTGATTTTGGGGGGTTGGGCCTGCTCCCTATATGGCCTTGTAGCCGTTCTGAGTCGCTCACAGACTGAGTAATACGGTGCCTAAAGCCGTTTAAGGCCACCCCCCTAGAGGGTCTAGAATTCTTCCTCGGGGCTCAAATTCGCACAGAATGTGTAGTATTATGCATAGAAGATACCCTGCGAGTTTGGAGTCCGAGCGACTTGATTTTGGGGGGTTGGGCCTGCTCCCTATATGGCCTTGTAGCCGTTCTGAGTCGCTCAGACTGAGTAATACGGTGCCTAAAGCCGTTTAAGGCCACCCCCTAGAGGGTCTAGAATTCTTCCTCGGGGCTCAAATTCGCACAGAATGTGTAGTATTATGCATAGAAGATACCCTGCGAGTTTGGAGTCCGAGCGACTTGATTTTGGGGGGTTGGGCCTGCTCCCTATATGGCCTTGTAGCCGTTCTGAGTCGCTCACAGACTGAGTAATACGGTGCCTAAAGCCGTTTAAGGCCACCCCCCTAGAGGGTCTAGAATTCTTCCTCGGGGCTCAAATTCGCACAGAATGTGTAGTATTATGCATAGAAGATACCCTGCGAGTTTGGAGTCCGAGCGACTTGATTTTGGGGGGTTGGGCCTGCTCCCTATATGGCCTTGTAGCCGTTCTGAGTCGCTCACAGACTGAGTAATACGGTGCCTAAAGCCGTTTAAGGCCACCCCCCTAGAGGGTCTAGAATTCTTCCTCGGGGCTCAAATTCGCACAGAATGTGTAGTATTATGCATAGAAGATACCCTGCGAGTTTGGAGTCCGAGCGACTTGATTTTGGGGGGTTGGGCCTGCTCCCTATATGGCCTTGTAGCCGTTCTGAGTCGCTCACAGACTGAGTAATACGGTGCCTAAAGCCGTTTAAGGCCACCCCCCTAGAGGGTCTAGAATTCTTCCTCGGGGCTCAAATTCGCACAGAATGTGTAGTATTATGCATAGAAGATACCCTGCGAGTTTGGAGTCCGAGCGACTTGATTTTGGGGGGTTGGGCCTGCTCCCTATATGGCCTTGTAGCCGTTCTGAGTCGCTCACAGACTGAGTAATACGGTGCCTAAAGCCGTTTAAGGCCACCCCCCTAGAGGGTCTAGAATTCTTCCTCGGGGCTCAAATTCGCACAGAATGTGTAGTATTATGCATAGAAGATACCCTGCGAGTTTGGAGTCCGAGCGACTTGATTTTGGGGGGTTGGGCCTGCTCCCTATATGGCCTTGTAGCCGTTCTGAGTCGCTCAGACTGAGTAATACGGTGCCTAAAGCCGTTTAAGGCCACCCCCCTAGAGGGTCTAGAATTCTTCCTCGGGGCTCAAATTCGCACAGAATGTGTAGTATTATGCATAGAAGATACCCTGCGAGTTTGGAGTCCGAGCGACTTGATTTTGGGGGGTTGGGCCTGCTCCCTATATGGCCTTGTAGCCGTTCTGAGTCGCTCACAGACTGAGTAATACGGTGCCTAAAGCCGTTTAAGGCCACCCCCCTAGAGGGTCTAGAATTCTTCCTCGGGGCTCAAATTCGCACAGAATGTGTAGTATTATGCATAGAAGATACCCTGCGAGTTTGGAGTCCGAGCGACTTGATTTTGGGGGGTTGGGCCTGCTCCCTATATGGCCTTGTAGCCGTTCTGAGTCGCTCACAGACTGAGTAATACGGTGCCTAAAGCCGTTTAAGGCCACCCCCCTAGAGGGTCTAGAATTCTTCCTCGGGGCTCAAATTCAAATCAAATCAAATCAAATCAAATTTATTATACACATACAAAAAAAAATACAAAGATATAAAGAAAAATCATATCACCTGGGATCGCTGATCCATAAAGGTGAATATAGATAAATATAAAATCTACAGAAAAAAACTTACAAATAACACATAACATACAAATAAAACAAAAGATGACATAAAGGAAAAAAAAACACAAGAAATTCAAAATTACAAGGAAAAACAATTACTATTGGAATGGCAAAACGGTGTCAGGTGGTTTATATAATTTTTCAGTCTATTTAAAAGAACTGTTCAATGTCTGTTAATGAAAATAAAAAGTCTTTAAGACGTTTTTTGAAAATTTTATCGGTTGTACTGTTTTGAATATCAAGGGGTAAACTATTGTAGAATTTTGGGCCTAAGTATGAAAATGTTTTGCGCATGATTTCTTTAGAGGGATATGGGATTTTATAAATTTCATTTGGTCGCCTTATATTAATATTTAGTTTTTTGTCACAAAAACATGGATTTTTAAAAATAAATAAACATATTTTATATAAATAAAAATATCGTAGTGGCAGGATATTCATTGATTTGTAAATTAAAATGTCAGAATGGTTAAAAGTATTTGTTACAATTTTTAAAAGTTTATTGTGAAGTGAATTTAATACTGAAAAATTGCTTACATAATCACCACCCCACACAGTCAAACCATAAGAAAATATTGGGTGAACCCAAGCATAGTACAACTGAAACAAAAATTCACTATCTGTGTAATAACGCAAATGTTTAAATCTAAAGAGCAAAAATCTTAATTTTTTGATGACAGAAGTAATATGTGTTTTCCATTTTAAGTTAGAATCAATAAAAACGCCAAGATATTTAATTGAGTCGACATTCTCAAGAGATTTGCATCGACAGTTTGAGTCAATAAGACAAGCGTCGTCATGATAAATCAAAGATAAATTCAATTCAGTATTTCTACGTAAATTAAAAGTTAAGAATTTAGTTTTATCAGTATTTAATTTGAGACCATTGTTTATGAACCAAGATCTGATGGTAATTAAGTCATCATTTATCAATCGGGTATAATTTTGTTGCTTTTCAAAACTGTAAAGCAAAGCTGTATCATCAGCAAATGTCAAGATTTTTCCGTTTAGTTTCAAGTCACAAAGATCATTAATGAATATTAAAAATAATAGTGGACCAAGAACCGTTCCTTGGAAAACTCCACACTTTATAGGAAGTATATCACTATAACTATTATTGATTTTTACTATTTGTTTGCGGTTAGATAGATATGATTTTAATAAATTGTGATAAGTACCACGAATGCCGATTGTATATAATTTATGTAACAGGATATTGTGATTTACGCTGTCAAAAGCTTTTCTGATATCTAAAAAAATAGCGATTGTAACTTTACTGTCGTCTATACTGCGATAAATAAAGTCAGTAAACCTGAGCAAAACTGTTTCAGTACTTTTGTTGGGTAAGAATCCATATTGGTTTTGTGAAAAAAATTTAATGTGATTTAAGTAACCAAAAATTTTATCTTTGATGATTCCTTCAAATAATTTCGATAAAAGGGGCAATACTGATACTGGTCTATAGTTACCAAGTTCTTCAGGGTTACCTTTTTTGTATATGGGAGAAACAATAGATATCTTCAAAGAGTCGGGAAAGATGCCTGAATTTAAAAGATTGTTGAAAAGACTAGCAATATGATTGGAATGTAAATTAGTTAAAATTTTTAAAGTTTTCGCGTTGATATTGTCAAAACCCGAACTTACCTTTGGATTAAGCCTTTTTACATAACGTAGGATATCTTGAGGACTAATGTCCTGACATGAAAAAGAACTAGATTGAGGCAGGATATAAGATTTATAGTTTATGTAACATGAATTGTCAGAACTAATGCTTGAGACAAAATAATCATTAAAAGAGTTTGCCAAAATTAGATCGTTTTTTGTAGAAGGTAACGTACGATTTTTCCTTTCAATACCTAAAATATCATTAATGAAAAGCCATTGCTCTTTGGAATTTTTGAGCGTGTTAAATTTATTGATAAAAAACGCGTTTTTAGCTTCTTTAATTTTATTTTTTAGGACATTAACAGTTGTTTTATATGCTACTTTATAGAAAGTATCACCTGGATATCTAATATGTTTTTTATATAATTTTTCTTTGATTTTAACCAAACTAAGAATGTTATCGTTCAACCAATCTTTTTTTGTAACATTTAATGATTTAACCTTAATAAAAGAGAAATTATTTTTAATTGCAATAATTTTATTGTGGAATTCATTAAACTGATCTCTGGGATCGGTGTTTTCGTTACTTATGTCAAAATTATAAGCTCTGAGATAATTAGCAAGGGAATTTGTGTCTAAATGTCGTGAAAGTTTTTGTTCTGGCTGGGATACTATTTTAGCGGTTTTGAGACTAATTTTGCAAAATATAGGAAGGTGGTCAGTCAGACTATAAATAAGGCGTGCTGTGTAAAAATCAGTACAGTTTGACTTAACATCTCTATGCCAGATATGATCAATGCATGTATCTGAACTTAACCTAGAAATACTTGAAAACGTGCATCTAAAACCATATTCATGTAGTATATTTATAAAGTCAGTGGAGCTTTTTGTCTCAGTTAAGATATTTATATTGAGGTCACCTATTAGAATAATATTATTATGATTCGATCTTTTAAGTATTGTTTCAAGCTCATGGTTAAATTCATTTACTGGAAAAGTATGCGATCGATATATGGCATAGATAGCAAAATTAAGATTAGAACTGTAAATTAAAACACATTCAGAAGTAATCATAGAAATATTTAGATTTAGAAAATCGTATACATCCTTTATATAGACAATAACACCACCAGAGCGGTTGTAAGCACGGCAAAAATGAAACATTTTGTAATTATCTAGCTTATAAAAATCAATTTCTGAGTCACATATCCAACTTTCAGTTAATATTAGTACATCAATTTTGAATTTAATTTCAGATAAAAGAATTTTTAAACTATCAAAGTTAGATCTGACACTTTGTATATTAACATGCATAACAGTTAGGTCAACAGAAGGGGAGTCTGTATTTTTAATAGGAGAAAACAAGAAATTACCTAGATCGTCAATACTTGCTAGGGTGATGTTTTGTTTGTTGTTTACATGATCAGATGTGATCATGGAATCCATCTGGTTGAGCCTCTGTAACGGGAACATTTAACAAATCGCTTTCTTTTTGAATTCGATAAGCCCTAGATCGTTCTCCTTGACGTAGAAAAACTTTACCTTCTTTAATCCAACAATACTTAAAACCTTTTTCGTTCTTAAAAACCTTACAAACGTAGAACAGTCGCTTCATGGCTGGCGCCAAGTGTTCATTTATGAAAACAGGAGAAGTGCTGTACCTTGGGTTGATGTCAGAAGAAAGGAATCTGGTTTGCTTAGCTTTCTGAAGACACATATCTCTGTCAGATTTTTTGGCAAATTGGATTATAATTGGCTTGTGATTATCTTTTCTATTTGTTGGTACACGGTGCATTGCAGTAATAGAGTCCAGGTTTTCAAGTCCTATGTGATTAAATACTTTACTCACTGTATCTTTTATATTTTCATTTTCTAGTTCAGGGAGGCCCGAGATTTCAACATTTGTGCGTCTCGTATATTGTTGTAGCTCCATGAGTTCGCATTTCATTTGTGTTAGGTCAGATTTCAACTGGTTGTTTTCAGCTTCAATCTTTGACTGATTTCCTTTAATATTCTTAATATCAGTTCTTAGATCATCTAACTTGGATGTAAGATCACTGACAACGTTGTTATGATATTCTAAACTCACGGTATAATCAGCAAATTGTTTTTTAATGAAGGATTTTAAATCTTCAAACTGATTAGAATTTAGTTCATCTATTTTATTCAATTGAAGACTTACGTTTCCGGTCGCTATCAGGTCAGACTTGTTTGAGGATTTAGAGATAACTTCTTGATCGGTTAGTGCAACGTCATCAATATTTTGGCTTTCCTGACTTGACTTTGATTTAGCATCTATTTTGTTTAATTGAAGACTCACATTTCCTGTCGGTATCAGGTCAGACTGCTTTGTGGATTCAGGAATAGCATCTTGATCGGTTAGTGCATCGTCATCAGGATTTTGGCTTTCCTGATTAGTCCGAGCGACTTGATTTTGGGGGGTTGGGCCTGCTCCCTATATGGCCTTGTAGCCGTTCTGAGTCGCTCACAGACTGAGTAATACGGTGCCTAAAGCCGTTTAAGGCCACCCCCCTAGAGGGTCTAGAATTCTTCCTCGGGGCTCAAATTCGCACAGAATGTGTAGTATTATGCATAGAAGATACCCTGCGAGTTTGGAGTCCGAGCGACTTGATTTTGGGGGGTTGGGCCTGCTCCCTATATGGCCTTGTAGCCGTTCTGAGTCGCTCACAGACTGAGTAATACGGTGCCTAAAGCCGTTTAAGGCCACCCCCCTAGAGGGTCTAGAATTCTTCCTCGGGGCTCGAAATTCGCACAGAATGTGTAGTATTATGCATAGAAGATACCCTGCGAGTTTGGAGTCCGAGCGACTTGATTTTGGGGGGTTGGGCCTGCTCCCTATATGGCCTTGTAGCCGTTCTGAGTCGCTCAGACTGAGTAATACGGTGCCTAAAGCCGTTTAAGGCCACCCCCCTAGAGGGTCTAGAATTCTTCCTCGGGGCTCAAATTCGCACAGAATGTGTAGTATTATGCATAGAAGATACCCTGCGAGTTTGGAGTCCGAGCGACTTGATTTTGGGGGGTTGGGCCTGCTCCCTATATGGCCTTGTAGCCGTTCTGAGTCGCTCACAGACTGAGTAATACGGTGCCTAAAGCCGTTTAAGGCCACCCCCCTAGAGGGTCTAGAATTCTTCCTCGGGGCTCAAATTCGCACAGAATGTGTAGTATTATGCATAGAAGATACCCTGCGAGTTTGGAGTCCGAGCGACTTGATTTTGGGGGGTTGGGCCTGCTCCCTATATGGCCTTGTAGCCGTTCTGAGTCGCTCACAGACTGAGTAATACGGTGCCTAAAGCCGTTTAAGGCCACCCCCCTAGAGGGTCTAGAATTCTTCCTCGGGGCTCAAATTCGCACAGAATGTGTAGTATTATGCATAGAAGATACCCTGCGAGTTTGGAGTCCGAGCGACTTGATTTTGGGGGGTTGGGCCTGCTCCCTATATGGCCTTGTAGCCGTTCTGAGTCGCTCAGACTGAGTAATACGGTGCCTAAAGCCGTTTAAGGCCACCCCCCTAGAGGGTCTAGAATTCTTCCTCGGGGCTCAAATTCGCACAGAATGTGTAGTATTATGCATAGAAGATACCCTGCGAGTTTGGAGTCCGAGCGACTTGATTTTGGGGGGTTGGGCCTGCTCCCTATATGGCCTTGTAGCCGTTCTGAGTCGCTCACAGACTGAGTAATACGGTGCCTAAAGCCGTTTAAGGCCACCCCCCTAGAGGGTCTAGAATTCTTCCTCGGGGCTCAAATTCGCACAGAATGTGTAGTATTATGCATAGAAGATACCCTGCGAGTTTGGAGTCCGAGCGACTTGATTTTGGGGGGTTGGGCCTGCTCCCTATATGGCCTTGTAGCCGTTCTGAGTCGCTCCAGACTGAGTAATACGGTGCCTAAAGCCGTTTAAGGCCACCCCCCTAGAGGGTCTAGAATTCTTCCTCGGGGCTCAAATTCGCACAGAATGTGTAGTATTATGCATAGAAGATACCCTGCGAGTTTGGAGTCCGAGCGACTTGATTTTGGGGGGTTGGGCCTGCTCCCTATATGGCCTTGTAGCCGTTCTGAGTCGCTCACAGACTGAGTAATACGGTGCCTAAAGCCGTTTAAGGCCACCCCCCTAGAGGGTCTAGAATTCTTCCTCGGGGCTCAAATTCGCACAGAATGTGTAGTATTATGCATAGAAGATACCCTGCGAGTTTGGAGTCCGAGCGACTTGATTTTGGGGGGTTGGGCCTGCTCCCTATATGGCCTTGTAGCCGTTCTGAGTCGCTCACAGACTGAGTAATACGGTGCCTAAAGCCGTTTAAGGCCACCCCCCTAGAGGGTCTAGAATTCTTCCTCGGGGCTCAAATTCGCACAGAATGTGTAGTATTATGCATAGAAGATACCCTGCGAGTTTGGAGTCCGAGCGACTTGATTTTGGGGGGTTGGGCCTGCTCCCTATATGGCCTTGTAGCCGTTCTGAGTCGCTCACAGACTGAGTAATACGGTGCCTAAAGCCGTTTAAGGCCACCCCCCTAGAGGGTCTAGAATTCTTCCTCGGGGCTCAAATTCGCACAGAATGTGTAGTATTATGCATAGAAGATACCCTGCGAGTTTGGAGTCCGAGCGACTTGATTTTGGGGGGTTGGGCCTGCTCCCTATATGGCCTTGTAGCCGTTCTGAGTCGCTCACAGACTGAGTAATACGGTGCCTAAAGCCGTTTAAGGCCACCCCCCTAGAGGGTCTAGAATTCTTCCTCGGGGCTCAAATTCGCACAGAATGTGTAGTATTATGCATAGAAGATACCCTGCGAGTTTGGAGTCCGAGCGACTTGATTTTGGGGGGTTGGGCCTGCTCCCTATATGGCCTTGTAGCCGTTCTGAGTCGCTCACAGACTGAGTAATACGGTGCCTAAAGCCGTTTAAGGCCACCCCCCTAGAGGGTCTAGAATTCTTCTCGGGGCTCAAATTCGCACAGAATGTGTAGTATTATGCATAGAAGATACCCTGCGAGTTTGGAGTCCGAGCGACTTGATTTTGGGGGGTTGGGCCTGCTCCCTATATGGCCTTGTAGCCGTTCTGAGTCGCTCACAGACTGAGTAATACGGTGCCTAAAGCCGTTTAAGGCCACCCCCCTAGAGGGTCTAGAATTCTTCCTCGGGGCTCAAATTCGCACAGAATGTGTAGTATTATGCATAGAAGATACCCTGCGAGTTTGGAGTCCGAGCGACTTGATTTTGGGGGGTTGGGCCTGCTCCCTATATGGCCTTGTAGCCGTTCTGAGTCGCTCACAGACTGAGTAATACGGTGCCTAAAGCCGTTTAAGGCCACCCCCCTAGAGGGTCTAGAATTCTTCCTCGGGGCTCAAATTCGCACAGAATGTGTAGTATTATGCATAGAAGATACCCTGCGAGTTTGGAGTCCGAGCGACTTGATTTTGGGGGGTTGGGCCTGCTCCCTATATGGCCTTGTAGCCGTTCTGAGTCGCTCACAGACTGAGTAATACGGTGCCTAAAGCCGTTTAAGGCCACCCCCCTAGAGGGTCTAGAATTCTTCCTCGGGGCTCAAATTCGCACAGAATGTGTAGTATTATGCATAGAAGATACCCTGCGAGTTTGGAGTCCGAGCGACTTGATTTTGGGGGGTTGGGCCTGCTCCCTATATGGCCTTGTAGCCGTTCTGAGTCGCTCACAGACTGAGTAATACGGTGCCTAAAGCCGTTTAAGGCCACCCCCCTAGAGGGTCTAGAATTCTTCCTCGGGGCTCAAATTCGCACAGAATGTGTAGTATTATGCATAGAAGATACCCTGCGAGTTTGGAGTCCGAGCGACTTGATTTTGGGGGGTTGGGCCTGCTCCCTATATGGCCTTGTAGCCGTTCTGAGTCGCTCACAGACTGAGTAATACGGTGCCTAAAGCCGTTTAAGGCCACCCCCCTAGAGGGTCTAGAATTCTTCCTCGGGGCTCAAATTCGCACAGAATGTGTAGTATTATGCATAGAAGATACCCTGCGAGTTTGGAGTCCGAGCGACTTGATTTTGGGGGGTTGGGCCTGCTCCCTATATGGCCTTGTAGCCGTTCTGAGTCGCTCACAGACTGAGTAATACGGTGCCTAAAGCCGTTTAAGGCCACCCCCCTAGAGGGTCTAGAATTCTTCCTCGGGGCTCAAATTCGCACAGAATGTGTAGTATTATGCATAGAAGATACCCTGCGAGTTTGGAGTCCGAGCGACTTGATTTTGGGGGGTTGGGCCTGCTCCCTATATGGCCTTGTAGCCGTTCTGAGTCGCTCAGACTGAGTAATACGGTGCCTAAAGCCGTTTAAGGCCACCCCCCTAGAGGGTCTAGAATTCTTCCTCGGGGCTCAAATTCGCACAGAATGTGTAGTATTATGCATAGAAGATACCCTGCGAGTTTGGAGTCCGAGCGACTTGATTTTGGGGGGTTGGGCCTGCTCCCTATATGGCCTTGTAGCCGTTCTGAGTCGCTCACAGACTGAGTAATACGGTGCCTAAAGCCGTTTAAGGCCACCCCCCTAGAGGGTCTAGAATTCTTCCTCGGGGCTCAAATTCGCACAGAATGTGTAGTATTATGCATAGAAGATACCCTGCGAGTTTGGAGTCCGAGCGACTTGATTTTGGGGGGTTGGGCCTGCTCCCTATATGGCCTTGTAGCCGTTCTGAGTCGCTCACAGACTGAGTAATACGGTGCCTAAAGCCGTTTAAGGCCACCCCCCTAGAGGGTCTAGAATTCTTCCTCGGGGCTCAAATTCGCACAGAATGTGTAGTATTATGCATAGAAGATACCCTGCGAGTTTGGAGTCCGAGCGACTTGATTTTGGGGGGTTGGGCCTGCTCCCTATATGGCCTTGTAGCCGTTCTGAGTCGCTCACAGACTGAGTAATACGGTGCCTAAAGCCGTTTAAGGCCACCCCCCTAGAGGGTCTAGAATTCTTCCTCGGGGCTCAAATTCGCACAGAATGTGTAGTATTATGCATAGAAGATACCCTGCGAGTTTGGAGTCCGAGCGACTTGATTTTGGGGGGTTGGGCCTGCTCCCTATATGGCCTTGTAGCCGTTCTGAGTCGCTCACAGACTGAGTAATACGGTGCCTAAAGCCGTTTAAGGCCACCCCCCTAGAGGGTCTAGAATTCTTCCTCGGGGCTCAAATTCGCACAGAATGTGTAGTATTATGCATAGAAGATACCCTGCGAGTTTGGAGTCCGAGCGACTTGATTTTGGGGGGTTGGGCCTGCTCCCTATATGGCCTTGTAGCCGTTCTGAGTCGCTCACAGACTGAGTAATACGGTGCCTAAAGCCGTTTAAGGCCACCCCCCTAGAGGGTCTAGAATTCTTCCTCGGGGCTCAAATTCGCACAGAATGTGTAGTATTATGCATAGAAGATACCCTGCGAGTTTGGAGTCCGAGCGACTTGATTTTGGGGGGTTGGGCCTGCTCCCTATATGGCCTTGTAGCCGTTCTGAGTCGCTCACAGACTGAGTAATACGGTGCCTAAAGCCGTTTAAGGCCACCCCCCTAGAGGGTCTAGAATTCTTCCTCGGGGCTCAAATTCGCACAGAATGTGTAGTATTATGCATAGAAGATACCCTGCGAGTTTGGAGTCCGAGCGACTTGATTTTGGGGGGTTGGGCCTGCTCCCTATATGGCCTTGTAGCCGTTCTGAGTCGCTCACAGACTGAGTAATACGGTGCCTAAAGCCGTTTAAGGCCACCCCCCTAGAGGGTCTAGAATTCTTCCTCGGGGCTCAAATTCGCACAGAATGTGTAGTATTATGCATAGAAGATACCCTGCGAGTTTGGAGTCCGAGCGACTTGATTTTGGGGGGTTGGGCCTGCTCCCTATATGGCCTTGTAGCCGTTCTGAGTCGCTCACAGACTGAGTAATACGGTGCCTAAAGCCGTTTAAGGCCACCCCCCTAGAGGGTCTAGAATTCTTCCTCGGGGCTCAAATTCGCACAGAATGTGTAGTATTATGCATAGAAGATACCCTGCGAGTTTGGAGTCCGAGCGACTTGATTTTGGGGGGTTGGGCCTGCTCCCTATATGGCCTTGTAGCCGTTCTGAGTCGCTCACAGACTGAGTAATACGGTGCCTAAAGCCGTTTAAGGCCACCCCCCTAGAGGGTCTAGAATTCTTCCTCGGGGCTCAAATTCGCACAGAATGTGTAGTATTATGCATAGAAGATACCCTGCGAGTTTGGAGTCCGAGCGACTTGATTTTGGGGGGTTGGGCCTGCTCCCTATATGGCCTTGTAGCCGTTCTGAGTCGCTCACAGACTGAGTAATACGGTGCCTAAAGCCGTTTAAGGCCACCCCCCTAGAGGGTCTAGAATTCTTCCTCGGGGCTCAAATTCGCACAGAATGTGTAGTATTATGCATAGAAGATACCCTGCGAGTTTGGAGTCCGAGCGACTTGATTTTGGGGGGTTGGGCCTGCTCCCTATATGGCCTTGTAGCCGTTCTGAGTCGCTCAGACTGAGTAATACGGTGCCTAAAGCCGTTTAAGGCCACCCCCCTAGAGGGTCTAGAATTCTTCCTCGGGGCTCAAATTCGCACAGAATGTGTAGTATTATGCATAGAAGATACCCTGCGAGTTTGGAGTCCGAGCGACTTGATTTTGGGGGGTTGGGCCTGCTCCCTATATGGCCTTGTAGCCGTTCTGAGTCGCTCACAGACTGAGTAATACGGTGCCTAAAGCCGTTTAAGGCCACCCCCCTAGAGGGTCTAGAATTCTTCCTCGGGGCTCAAATTCGCACAGAATGTGTAGTATTATGCATAGAAGATACCCTGCGAGTTTGGAGTCCGAGCGACTTGATTTTGGGGGGTTGGGCCTGCTCCCTATATGGCCTTGTAGCCGTTCTGAGTCGCTCACAGACTGAGTAATACGGTGCCTAAAGCCGTTTAAGGCCACCCCCCTAGAGGGTCTAGAATTCTTCCTCGGGGCTCAAATTCGCACAGAATGTGTAGTATTATGCATAGAAGATACCCTGCGAGTTTGGAGTCCGAGCGACTTGATTTTGGGGGGTTGGGCCTGCTCCCTATATGGCCTTGTAGCCGTTCTGAGTCGCTCACAGACTGAGTAATACGGTGCCTAAAGCCGTTTAAGGCCACCCCCCTAGAGGGTCTAGAATTCTTCCTCGGGGCTCAAATTCGCACAGAATGTGTTGTATTATGCATAGAAGATACCCTGCGAGTTTGGAGTCCGAGCGACTTGATTTTGGGGGGTTGGGCCTGCTCCCTATATGGCCTTGTAGCCGTTCTGAGTCGCTCACAGACTGAGTAATACGGTGCCTAAAGCCGTTTAAGGCCACCCCCCTAGAGGGTCTAGAATTCTTCCTCGGGGCTCAAATTCGCACAGAATGTGTAGTATTATGCATAGAAGATACCCTGCGAGTTTGGAGTCCGAGCGACTTGATTTTGGGGGGTTGGGCCTGCTCCCTATATGGCCTTGTAGCCGTTCTGAGTCGCTCACAGACTGAGTAATACGGTGCCTAAAGCCGTTTAAGGCCACCCCCCTAGAGGGTCTAGAATTCTTCCTCGGGGCTCAAATTCGCACAGAATGTGTAGTATTATGCATAGAAGATACCCTGCGAGTTTGGAGTCCGAGCGACTTGATTTTGGGGGGTTGGGCCTGCTCCCTATATGGCCTTGTAGCCGTTCTGAGTCGCTCACAGACTGAGTAATACGGTGCCTAAAGCCGTTTAAGGCCACCCCCCTAGAGGGTCTAGAATTCTTCCTCGGGGCTCAAATTCGCACAGAATGTGTAGTATTATGCATAGAAGATACCCTGCGAGTTTGGAGTCCGAGCGACTTGATTTTGGGGGGTTGGGCCTGCTCCCTATATGGCCTTGTAGCCGTTCTGAGTCGCTCACAGACTGAGTAATACGGTGCCTAAAGCCGTTTAAGGCCACCCCCCTAGAGGGTCTAGAATTCTTCCTCGGGGCTCAAATTCGCACAGAATGTGTAGTATTATGCATAGAAGATACCCTGCGAGTTTGGAGTCCGAGCGACTTGATTTTGGGGGGTTGGGCCTGCTCCCTATATGGCCTTGTAGCCGTTCTGAGTCGCTCACAGACTGAGTAATACGGTGCCTAAAGCCGTTTAAGGCCACCCCCCTAGAGGGTCTAGAATTCTTCCTCGGGGCTCAAATTCGCACAGAATGTGTAGTATTATGCATAGAAGATACCCTGCGAGTTTGGAGTCCGAGCGACTTGATTTTGGGGGGTTGGGCCTGCTCCCTATATGGCCTTGTAGCCGTTCTGAGTCGCTCACAGACTGAGTAATACGGTGCCTAAAGCCGTTTAAGGCCACCCCCCTAGAGGGTCTAGAATTCTTCCTCGGGGCTCAAATTCGCACAGAATGTGTAGTATTATGCATAGAAGATACCCTGCGAGTTTGGAGTCCGAGCGACTTGATTTTGGGGGGTTGGGCCTGCTCCCTATATGGCCTTGTAGCCGTTCTGAGTCGCTCACAGACTGAGTAATACGGTGCCTAAAGCCGTTTAAGGCCACCCCCCTAGAGGGTCTAGAATTCTTCCTCGGGGCTCAAATTCGCACAGAATGTGTAGTATTATGCATAGAAGATACCCTGCGAGTTTGGAGTCCGAGCGACTTGATTTTGGGGGGTTGGGCCTGCTCCCTATATGGCCTTGTAGCCGTTCTGAGTCGCTCACAGACTGAGTAATACGGTGCCTAAAGCCGTTTAAGGCCACCCCCCTAGAGGGTCTAGAATTCTTCCTCGGGGCTCAAATTCGCACAGAATGTGTAGTATTATGCATAGAAGATACCCTGCGAGTTTGGAGTCCGAGCGACTTGATTTTGGGGGGTTGGGCCTGCTCCCTATATGGCCTTGTAGCCGTTCTGAGTCGCTCACAGACTGAGTAATACGGTGCCTAAAGCCGTTTAAGGCCACCCCCCTAGAGGGTCTAGAATTCTTCCTCGGGGCTCAAATTCGCACAGAATGTGTAGTATTATGCATAGAAGATACCCTGCGAGTTTGGAGTCCGAGCGACTTGATTTTGGGGGGTTGGGCCTGCTCCCTATATGGCCTTGTAGCCGTTCTGAGTCGCTCACAGACTGAGTAATACGGTGCCTAAAGCCGTTTAAGGCCACCCCCCTAGAGGGTCTAGAATTCTTCCTCGGGGCTCAAATTCGCACAGAATGTGTAGTATTATGCATAGAAGATACCCTGCGAGTTTGGAGTCCGAGCGACTTGATTTTGGGGGGTTGGGCCTGCTCCCTATATGGCCTTGTAGCCGTTCTGAGTCGCTCACAGACTGAGTAATACGGTGCCTAAAGCCGTTTAAGGCCACCCCCCTAGAGGGTCTAGAATTCTTCCTCGGGGCTCAAATTCGCACAGAATGTGTAGTATTATGCATAGAAGATACCCTGCGAGTTTGGAGTCCGAGCGACTTGATTTTGGGGGGTTGGGCCTGCTCCCTATATGGCCTTGTAGCCGTTCTGAGTCGCTCACAGACTGAGTAATACGGTGCCTAAAGCCGTTTAAGGCCACCCCCCTAGAGGGTCTAGAATTCTTCCTCGGGGCTCAAATTCGCACAGAATGTGTAGTATTATGCATAGAAGATACCCTGCGAGTTTGGAGTCCGAGCGACTTGATTTTGGGGGGTTGGGCCTGCTCCCTATATGGCCTTGTAGCCGTTCTGAGTCGCTCACAGACTGAGTAATACGGTGCCTAAAGCCGTTTAAGGCCACCCCCCTAGAGGGTCTAGAATTCTTCCTCGGGGCTCAAATTCGCACAGAATGTGTAGTATTATGCATAGAAGATACCCTGCGAGTTTGGAGTCCGAGCGACTTGATTTTGGGGGGTTGGGCCTGCTCCCTATATGGCCTTGTAGCCGTTCTGAGTCGCTCACAGACTGAGTAATACGGTGCCTAAAGCCGTTTAAGGCCACCCCCCTAGAGGGTCTAGAATTCTTCCTCGGGGCTCAAATTCGCACAGAATGTGTAGTATTATGCATAGAAGATACCCTGCGAGTTTGGAGTCCGAGCGACTTGATTTTGGGGGGTTGGGCCTGCTCCCTATATGGCCTTGTAGCCGTTCTGAGTCGCTCACAGACTGAGTAATACGGTGCCTAAAGCCGTTTAAGGCCACCCCCCTAGAGGGTCTAGAATTCTTCCTCGGGGCTCAAATTCGCACAGAATGTGTAGTATTATGCATAGAAGATACCCTGCGAGTTTGGAGTCCGAGCGACTTGATTTTGGGGGGTTGGGCCTGCTCCCTATATGGCCTTGTAGCCGTTCTGAGTCGCTCACAGACTGAGTAATACGGTGCCTAAAGCCGTTTAAGGCCACCCCCCTAGAGGGTCTAGAATTCTTCCTCGGGGCTCAAATTCGCACAGAATGTGTAGTATTATGCATAGAAGATACCCTGCGAGTTTGGAGTCCGAGCGACTTGATTTTGGGGGGTTGGGCCTGCTCCCTATATGGCCTTGTAGCCGTTCTGAGTCGCTCACAGACTGAGTAATACGGTGCCTAAAGCCGTTTAAGGCCACCCCCCTAGAGGGTCTAGAATTCTTCCTCGGGGCTCAAATTCGCACAGAATGTGTAGTATTATGCATAGAAGATACCCTGCGAGTTTGGAGTCCGAGCGACTTGATTTTGGGGGGTTGGGCCTGCTCCCTATATGGCCTTGTAGCCGTTCTGAGTCGCTCACAGACTGAGTAATACGGTGCCTAAAGCCGTTTAAGGCCACCCCCCTAGAGGGTCTAGAATTCTTCCTCGGGGCTCAAATTCGCACAGAATGTGTAGTATTATGCATAGAAGATACCCTGCGAGTTTGGAGTCCGAGCGACTTGATTTTGGGGGGTTGGGCCTGCTCCCTATATGGCCTTGTAGCCGTTCTGAGTCGCTCACAGACTGAGTAATACGGTGCCTAAAGCCGTTTAAGGCCACCCCCCTAGAGGGTCTAGAATTCTTCCTCGGGGCTCAAATTCGCACAGAATGTGTAGTATTATGCATAGAAGATACCCTGCGAGTTTGGAGTCCGAGCGACTTGATTTTGGGGGGTTGGGCCTGCTCCCTATATGGCCTTGTAGCCGTTCTGAGTCGCTCACAGACTGAGTAATACGGTGCCTAAAGCCGTTTAAGGCCACCCCCCTAGAGGGTCTAGAATTCTTCCTCGGGGCTCAAATTCGCACAGAATGTGTAGTATTATGCATAGAAGATACCCTGCGAGTTTGGAGTCCGAGCGACTTGATTTTGGGGGGTTGGGCCTGCTCCCTATATGGCCTTGTAGCCGTTCTGAGTCGCTCACAGACTGAGTAATACGGTGCCTAAAGCCGTTTAAGGCCACCCCCCTAGAGGGTCTAGAATTCTTCCTCGGGGCTCAAATTCGCACAGAATGTGTAGTATTATGCATAGAAGATACCCTGCGAGTTTGGAGTCCGAGCGACTTGATTTTGGGGGGTTGGGCCTGCTCCCTATATGGCCTTGTAGCCGTTCTGAGTCGCTCACAGACTGAGTAATACGGTGCCTAAAGCCGTTTAAGGCCACCCCCCTAGAGGGTCTAGAATTCTTCCTCGGGGCTCAAATTCGCACAGAATGTGTAGTATTATGCATAGAAGATACCCTGCGAGTTTGGAGTCCGAGCGACTTGATTTTGGGGGGTTGGGCCTGCTCCCTATATGGCCTTGTAGCCGTTCTGAGTCGCTCACAGACTGAGTAATACGGTGCCTAAAGCCGTTTAAGGCCACCCCCCTAGAGGGTCTAGAATTCTTCCTCGGGGCTCAAATTCGCACAGAATGTGTAGTATTATGCATAGAAGATACCCTGCGAGTTTGGAGTCCGAGCGACTTGATTTTGGGGGGTTGGGCCTGCTCCCTATATGGCCTTGTAGCCGTTCTGAGTCGCTCACAGACTGAGTAATACGGTGCCTAAAGCCGTTTAAGGCCACCCCCCTAGAGGGTCTAGAATTCTTCCTCGGGGCTCAAATTCGCACAGAATGTGTAGTATTATGCATAGAAGATACCCTGCGAGTTTGGAGTCCGAGCGACTTGATTTTGGGGGGTTGGGCCTGCTCCCTATATGGCCTTGTAGCCGTTCTGAGTCGCTCACAGACTGAGTAATACGGTGCCTAAAGCCGTTTAAGGCCACCCCCCTAGAGGGTCTAGAATTCTTCCTCGGGGCTCAAATTCGCACAGAATGTGTAGTATTATGCATAGAAGATACCCTGCGAGTTTGGAGTCCGAGCGACTTGATTTTGGGGGGTTGGGCCTGCTCCCTATATGGCCTTGTAGCCGTTCTGAGTCGCTCACAGACTGAGTAATACGGTGCCTAAAGCCGTTTAAGGCCACCCCCCTAGAGGGTCTAGAATTCTTCCTCGGGGCTCAAATTCGCACAGAATGTGTAGTATTATGCATAGAAGATACCCTGCGAGTTTGGAGTCCGAGCGACTTGATTTTGGGGGGTTGGGCCTGCTCCCTATATGGCCTTGTAGCCGTTCTGAGTCGCTCACAGACTGAGTAATACGGTGCCTAAAGCCGTTTAAGGCCACCCCCCTAGAGGGTCTAGAATTCTTCCTCGGGGCTCAAATTCGCACAGAATGTGTAGTATTATGCATAGAAGATACCCTGCGAGTTTGGAGTCCGAGCGACTTGATTTTGGGGGGTTGGGCCTGCTCCCTATATGGCCTTGTAGCCGTTCTGAGTCGCTCACAGACTGAGTAATACGGTGCCTAAAGCCGTTTAAGGCCACCCCCCTAGAGGGTCTAGAATTCTTCCTCGGGGCTCAAATTCGCACAGAATGTGTAGTATTATGCATAGAAGATACCCTGCGAGTTTGGAGTCCGAGCGACTTGATTTTGGGGGGTTGGGCCTGCTCCCTATATGGCCTTGTAGCCGTTCTGAGTCGCTCACAGACTGAGTAATACGGTGCCTAAAGCCGTTTAAGGCCACCCCCCTAGAGGGTCTAGAATTCTTCCTCGGGGCTCAAATTCGCACAGAATGTGTAGTATTATGCATAGAAGATACCCTGCGAGTTTGGAGTCCGAGCGACTTGATTTTGGGGGGTTGGGCCTGCTCCCTATATGGCCTTGTAGCCGTTCTGAGTCGCTCACAGACTGAGTAATACGGTGCCTAAAGCCGTTTAAGGCCACCCCCCTAGAGGGTCTAGAATTCTTCCTCGGGGCTCAAATTCGCACAGAATGTGTAGTATTATGCATAGAAGATACCCTGCGAGTTTGGAGTCCGAGCGACTTGATTTTGGGGGGTTGGGCCTGCTCCCTATATGGCCTTGTAGCCGTTCTGAGTCGCTCACAGACTGAGTAATACGGTGCCTAAAGCCGTTTAAGGCCACCCCCCTAGAGGGTCTAGAATTCTTCCTCGGGGCTCAAATTCGCACAGAATGTGTAGTATTATGCATAGAAGATACCCTGCGAGTTTGGAGTCCGAGCGACTTGATTTTGGGGGGTTGGGCCTGCTCCCTATATGGCCTTGTAGCCGTTCTGAGTCGCTCACAGACTGAGTAATACGGTGCCTAAAGCCGTTTAAGGCCACCCCCCTAGAGGGTCTAGAATTCTTCCTCGGGGCTCAAATTCGCACAGAATGTGTAGTATTATGCATAGAAGATACCCTGCGAGTTTGGAGTCCGAGCGACTTGATTTTGGGGGGTTGGGCCTGCTCCCTATATGGCCTTGTAGCCGTTCTGAGTCGCTCACAGACTGAGTAATACGGTGCCTAAAGCCGTTTAAGGCCACCCCCCTAGAGGGTCTAGAATTCTTCCTCGGGGCTCAAATTCGCACAGAATGTGTAGTATTATGCATAGAAGATACCCTGCGAGTTTGGAGTCCGAGCGACTTGATTTTGGGGGGTTGGGCCTGCTCCCTATATGGCCTTGTAGCCGTTCTGAGTCGCTCACAGACTGAGTAATACGGTGCCTAAAGCCGTTTAAGGCCACCCCCCTAGAGGGTCTAGAATTCTTCCTCGGGGCTCAAATTCGCACAGAATGTGTAGTATTATGCATAGAAGATACCCTGCGAGTTTGGAGTCCGAGCGACTTGATTTTGGGGGGTTGGGCCTGCTCCCTATATGGCCTTGTAGCCGTTCTGAGTCGCTCACAGACTGAGTAATACGGTGCCTAAAGCCGTTTAAGGCCACCCCCCTAGAGGGTCTAGAATTCTTCCTCGGGGCTCAAATTCGCACAGAATGTGTAGTATTATGATACCCTGCGAGTTTGGAGTCCGAGCGACTTGATTTTGGGGGGTTGGGCCTGCTCCCTATATGGCCTTGTAGCCGTTCTGAGTCGCTCACAGACTGAGTAATACGGTGCCTAAAGCCGTTTAAGGCCACCCCCCTAGAGGGTCTAGAATTCTTCCTCGGGGCTCAAATTCGCACAGAATGTGTAGTATTATGCATAGAAGATACCCTGCGAGTTTGGAGTCCGAGCGACTTGATTTTGGGGGGTTGGGCCTGCTCCCTATATGGCCTTGTAGCCGTTCTGAGTCGCTCACAGACTGAGTAATACGGTGCCTAAAGCCGTTTAAGGCCACCCCCCTAGAGGGTCTAGAATTCTTCCTCGGGGCTCAAATTCGCACAGAATGTGTAGTATTATGCATAGAAGATACCCTGCGAGTTTGGAGTCCGAGCGACTTGATTTTGGGGGGTTGGGCCTGCTCCCTATATGGCCTTGTAGCCGTTCTGAGTCGCTCACAGACTGAGTAATACGGTGCCTAAAGCCGTTTAAGGCCACCCCCCTAGAGGGTCTAGAATTCTTCCTCGGGGCTCAAATTCGCACAGAATGTGTAGTATTATGCATAGAAGATACCCTGCGAGTTTGGAGTCCGAGCGACTTGATTTTGGGGGGTTGGGCCTGCTCCCTATATGGCCTTGTAGCCGTTCTGAGTCGCTCACAGACTGAGTAATACGGTGCCTAAAGCCGTTTAAGGCCACCCCCCTAGAGGGTCTAGAATTCTTCCTCGGGGCTCAAATTCGCACAGAATGTGTAGTATTATGCATAGAAGATACCCTGCGAGTTTGGAGTCCGAGCGACTTGATTTTGGGGGGTTGGGCCTGCTCCCTATATGGCCTTGTAGCCGTTCTGAGTCGCTCACAGACTGAGTAATACGGTGCCTAAAGCCGTTTAAGGCCACCCCCCTAGAGGGTCTAGAATTCTTCCTCGGGGCTCAAATTCGCACAGAATGTGTAGTATTATGCATAGAAGATACCCTGCGAGTTTGGAGTCCGAGCGACTTGATTTTGGGGGGTTGGGCCTGCTCCCTATATGGCCTTGTAGCCGTTCTGAGTCGCTCACAGACTGAGTAATACGGTGCCTAAAGCCGTTTAAGGCCACCCCCCTAGAGGGTCTAGAATTCTTCCTCGGGGCTCAAATTCGCACAGAATGTGTAGTATTATGCATAGAAGATACCCTGCGAGTTTGGAGTCCGAGCGACTTGATTTTGGGGGGTTGGGCCTGCTCCCTATATGGCCTTGTAGCCGTTCTGAGTCGCTCACAGACTGAGTAATACGGTGCCTAAAGCCGTTTAAGGCCACCCCCCTAGAGGGTCTAGAATTCTTCCTCGGGGCTCAAATTCGCACAGAATGTGTAGTATTATGCATAGAAGATACCCTGCGAGTTTGGAGTCCGAGCGACTTGATTTTGGGGGGTTGGGCCTGCTCCCTATATGGCCTTGTAGCCGTTCTGAGTCGCTCACAGACTGAGTAATACGGTGCCTAAAGCCGTTTAAGGCCACCCCCCTAGAGGGTCTAGAATTCTTCCTCGGGGCTCAAATTCGCACAGAATGTGTAGTATTATGCATAGAAGATACCCTGCGAGTTTGGAGTCCGAGCGACTTGATTTTGGGGGGTTGGGCCTGCTCCCTATATGGCCTTGTAGCCGTTCTGAGTCGCTCACAGACTGAGTAATACGGTGCCTAAAGCCGTTTAAGGCCACCCCCCTAGAGGGTCTAGAATTCTTCCTCGGGGCTCAAATTCGCACAGAATGTGTAGTATTATGCATAGAAGATACCCTGCGAGTTTGGAGTCCGAGCGACTTGATTTTGGGGGGTTGGGCCTGCTCCCTATATGGCCTTGTAGCCGTTCTGAGTCGCTCACAGACTGAGTAATACGGTGCCTAAAGCCGTTTAAGGCCACCCCCCTAGAGGGTCTAGAATTCTTCCTCGGGGCTCAAATTCGCACAGAATGTGTAGTATTATGCATAGAAGATACCCTGCGAGTTTGGAGTCCGAGCGACTTGATTTTGGGGGGTTGGGCCTGCTCCCTATATGGCCTTGTAGCCGTTCTGAGTCGCTCACAGACTGAGTAATACGGTGCCTAAAGCCGTTTAAGGCCACCCCCCTAGAGGGTCTAGAATTCTTCCTCGGGGCTCAAATTCGCACAGAATGTGTAGTATTATGCATAGAAGATACCCTGCGAGTTTGGAGTCCGAGCGACTTGATTTTGGGGGGTTGGGCCTGCTCCCTATATGGCCTTGTAGCCGTTCTGAGTCGCTCACAGACTGAGTATATACGGTGCCTAAAGCCGTTTAAGGCCACCCCCCTAGAGGGTCTAGAATTCTTCCTCGGGGCTCAAATTCGCACAGAATGTGTAGTATTATGCATAGAAGATACCCTGCGAGTTTGGAGTCCGAGCGACTTGATTTTGGGGGGTTGGGCCTGCTCCCTATATGGCCTTGTAGCCGTTCTGAGTCGCTCACAGACTGAGTAATATACGGTGCCTAAAGCCGTTTAAGGCCACCCCCCTAGAGGGTCTAGAAGTCTTCCTCGGGGCTCAAATTCGCACAGAATGTGTAGTATTATGCATAGAAGATACCCTGCGAGTTTGGAGTCCGAGCGACTTGATTTTGGGGGGTTGGGCCTGCTCCCTATATGGCCTTGTAGCCGTTCTGAGTCGCTCAGACTGAGTAATATACGGTGCCTAAAGCCGTTTAAGGCCACCCCCCCTAGAGGGTCTAGAATTCTTCCTCGGGCTCAAATTCGCACAGAATGTGTAGTCATTATGCATAGAAGATACCCTGCGAGTTTGGAGTCCGAGCGACTTGATTTTGGGGGGTTGGGCCTGCTCCCTATATGGCCTTGTAGGCCGTTCTGAGTCGCTCAGACTGAGTAATATACGGTGCCTAAAGCCGTTTAAGGCCACCCCCCTAGAGGGTCTAGAATTCTTCCTCGGGGCTCAAATTCGCACAGAATGTGTAGTATTATGCATAGAAGATACCCTGCGAGTTTGGAGTCCGAGCGACTTGATTTTGGGGGGTTGGGCCTGCTCCCTATATGGCCTTGTAGCCGTTCTGAGTCGCTCAGACTGAGTAATATACGGTGCCTAAAGCCGTTTAAGGCCACCCCCCTAGAGGGTCTAGAATTCTTCCTCGGGGCTCAAATTCGCACAGAATGTGTAGTATTATGCATAGAAGATACCCTGCGAGTTTGGAGTCCGAGCGACTTGATTTTGGGGGGTTGGGCCTGCTCCCTATATGGCCTTGTAGCCGTTCTGAGTCGCTCACAGACTGAGTAATACGGTGCCTAAAGCCGTTTAAGGCCACCCCCCCCTAGAGGGTCTAGAATTCTTCCTCGGGGCTCAAATTCGCACAGAATGTGTAGTATTATGCATAGAAGATACCCTGCGAGTTTGGAGTCCGAGCGACTTGATTTTGGGGGGTTGGGCCTGCTCCCTATATGGCCTTGTAGCCGTTCTGAGTCGCTCAGACTGAGTAATATACGGTGCCTAAAGCCGTTTAAGGCCACCCCCCTAGAGGGTCTAGAATTCTTCCTCGGGGCTCAAATTCGCACAGAATGTGTAGTATTATGCATAGAAGATACCCTGCGAGTTTGGAGTCCGAGCGACTTGATTTTGGGGGGTTGGGCCTGCTCCCTATATGGCCTTGTAGCCGTTCTGAGTCGCTCACAGACTGAGTAATACGGTGCCTAAAGCCGTTTAAGGCCACCCCCCTAGAGGGTCTAGAATTCTTCCTCGGGGCTCAAATTCGCACAGAATGTGTAGTATTATGCATAGAAGATACCCTGCGAGTTTGGAGTCCGAGCGACTTGATTTTGGGGGGTTGGGCCTGCTCCCTATATGGCCTTGTAGCCGTTCTGAGTCGCTCACAGACTGAGTAATACGGTGCCTAAAGCCGTTTAAGGCCACCCCCCTAGAGGGTCTAGAATTCTTCCTCGGGGCTCAAATTCGCACAGAATGTGTAGTATTATGCATAGAAGATACCCTGCGAGTTTGGAGTCCGAGCGACTTGATTTTGGGGGGTTGGGCCTGCTCCCTATATGGCCTTGTAGCCGTTCTGAGTCGCTCACAGACTGAGTAATACGGTGCCTAAAGCCGTTTAAGGCCACCCCCCTAGAGGGTCTAGAATTCTTCCTCGGGGCTCAAATTCGCACAGAATGTGTAGTATTATGCATAGAAGATACCCTGCGAGTTTGGAGTCCGAGCGACTTGATTTTGGGGGGTTGGGCCTGCTCCCTATATGGCCTTGTAGCCGTTCTGAGTCGCTCAGACTGAGTAATACGGTGCCTAAAGCCGTTTAAGGCCACCCCCCTAGAGGGTCTAGAATTCTTCCTCGGGGCTCAAATTCGCACAGAATGTGTAGTATTATGCATAGAAGATACCCTGCGAGTTTGGAGTCCGAGCGACTTGATTTTGGGGGGTTGGGCCTGCTCCCTATATGGCCTTGTAGCCGTTCTGAGTCGCTCACAGACTGAGTAATACGGTGCCTAAAGCCGTTTAAGGCCACCCCCCTAGAGGGTCTAGAATTCTTCCTCGGGGCTCAAATTCGCACAGAATGTGTAGTATTATGCATAGAAGATACCCTGCGAGTTTGGAGTCCGAGCGACTTGATTTTGGGGGGTTGGGCCTGCTCCCTATATGGCCTTGTAGCCGTTCTGAGTCGCTCAGACTGAGTAATACGGTGCCTAAAGCCGTTTAAGGCCACCCCCTAGAGGGTCTAGAATTCTTCCTCGGGGCTCAAATTCGCACAGAATGTGTAGTATTATGCATAGAAGATACCCTGCGAGTTTGGAGTCCGAGCGACTTGATTTTGGGGGGTTGGGCCTGCTCCCTATATGGCCTTGTAGCCGTTCTGAGTCGCTCACAGACTGAGTAATACGGTGCCTAAAGCCGTTTAAGGCCACCCCCCTAGAGGGTCTAGAATTCTTCCTCGGGGCTCAAATTCGCACAGAATGTGTAGTATTATGCATAGAAGATACCCTGCGAGTTTGGAGTCCGAGCGACTTGATTTTGGGGGGTTGGGCCTGCTCCCTATATGGCCTTGTAGCCGTTCTGAGTCGCTCACAGACTGAGTAATACGGTGCCTAAAGCCGTTTAAGGCCACCCCCCTAGAGGGTCTAGAATTCTTCCTCGGGGCTCAAATTCGCACAGAATGTGTAGTATTATGCATAGAAGATACCCTGCGAGTTTGGAGTCCGAGCGACTTGATTTTGGGGGGTTGGGCCTGCTCCCTATATGGCCTTGTAGCCGTTCTGAGTCGCTCACAGACTGAGTAATACGGTGCCTAGAAGCCGTTTAAGGCCACCCCCCTAGAGGGTCTAGAATTCTTCCTCGGGGCTCAAATTCGCACAGAATGTGTAGTATTATGCATAGAAGATACCCTGCGAGTTTGGAGTCCGAGCGACTTGATTTTGGGGGGTTGGGCCTGCTCCCTATATGGCCTTGTAGCCGTTCTGAGTCGCTCACAGACTGAGTAATACGGTGCCTAAAGCCGTTTAAGGCCACCCCCCTAGAGGGTCTAGAATTCTTCCTCGGGGCTCAAATTCGCACAGAATGTGTAGTATTATGCATAGAAGATACCCTGCGAGTTTGGAGTCCGAGCGACTTGATTTTGGGGGGTTGGGCCTGCTCCCTATATGGCCTTGTAGCCGTTCTGAGTCGCTCAGACTGAGTAATACGGTGCCTAAAGCCGTTTAAGGCCACCCCCCTAGAGGGTCTAGAATTCTTCCTCGGGGCTCAAATTCGCACAGAATGTGTAGTATTATGCATAGAAGATACCCTGCGAGTTTGGAGTCCGAGCGACTTGATTTTGGGGGGTTGGGCCTGCTCCCTATATGGCCTTGTAGCCGTTCTGAGTCGCTCACAGACTGAGTAATACGGTGCCTAAAGCCGTTTAAGGCCACCCCCCTAGAGGGTCTAGAATTCTTCCTCGGGGCTCAAATTCGCACAGAATGTGTAGTATTATGCATAGAAGATACCCTGCGAGTTTGGAGTCCGAGCGACTTGATTTTGGGGGGTTGGGCCTGCTCCCTATATGGCCTTGTAGCCGTTCTGAGTCGCTCCAGACTGAGTAATACGGTGCCTAAAGCCGTTTAAGGCCACCCCCCTAGAGGGTCTAGAATTCTTCCTCGGGGCTCAAATTCGCACAGAATGTGTAGTATTATGCATAGAAGATACCCTGCGAGTTTGGAGTCCGAGCGACTTGATTTTGGGGGGTTGGGCCTGCTCCCTATATGGCCTTGTAGCCGTTCTGAGTCGCTCACAGACTGAGTAATACGGTGCCTAAAGCCGTTTAAGGCCACCCCCCTAGAGGGTCTAGAATTCTTCCTCGGGGCTCAAATTCGCACAGAATGTGTAGTATTATGCATAGAAGATACCCTGCGAGTTTGGAGTCCGAGCGACTTGATTTTGGGGGGTTGGGCCTGCTCCCTATATGGCCTTGTAGCCGTTCTGAGTCGCTCACAGACTGAGTAATACGGTGCCTAAAGCCGTTTAAGGCCACCCCCCTAGAGGGTCTAGAATTCTTCCTCGGGGCTCAAATTCGCACAGAATGTGTAGTATTATGCATAGAAGATACCCTGCGAGTTTGGAGTCCGAGCGACTTGATTTTGGGGGGTTGGGCCTGCTCCCTATATGGCCTTGTAGCCGTTCTGAGTCGCTCACAGACTGAGTAATACGGTGCCTAAAGCCGTTTAAGGCCACCCCCCTAGAGGGTCTAGAATTCTTCCTCGGGGCTCAAATTCGCACAGAATGTGTAGTATTATGCATAGAAGATACCCTGCGAGTTTGGAGTCCGAGCGACTTGATTTTGGGGGGTTGGGCCTGCTCCCTATATGGCCTTGTAGCCGTTCTGAGTCGCTCACAGACTGAGTAATACGGTGCCTAAAGCCGTTTAAGGCCACCCCCCTAGAGGGTCTAGAATTCTTCCTCGGGGCTCAAATTCGCACAGAATGTGTAGTATTATGCATAGAAGATACCCTGCGAGTTTGGAGTCCGAGCGACTTGATTTTGGGGGGTTGGGCCTGCTCCCTATATGGCCTTGTAGCCGTTCTGAGTCGCTCACAGACTGAGTAATACGGTGCCTAAAGCCGTTTAAGGCCACCCCCCTAGAGGGTCTAGAATTCTTCCTCGGGGCTCAAATTCGCACAGAATGTGTAGTATTATGCATAGAAGATACCCTGCGAGTTTGGAGTCCGAGCGACTTGATTTTGGGGGGTTGGGCCTGCTCCCTATATGGCCTTGTAGCCGTTCTGAGTCGCTCACAGACTGAGTAATACGGTGCCTAAAGCCGTTTAAGGCCACCCCCCTAGAGGGTCTAGAATTCTTCCTCGGGGCTCAAATTCGCACAGAATGTGTAGTATTATGCATAGAAGATACCCTGCGAGTTTGGAGTCCGAGCGACTTGATTTTGGGGGGTTGGGCCTGCTCCCTATATGGCCTTGTAGCCGTTCTGAGTCGCTCACAGACTGAGTAATACGGTGCCTAAAGCCGTTTAAGGCCACCCCCCTAGAGGGTCTAGAATTCTTCCTCGGGGCTCAAATTCGCACAGAATGTGTAGTATTATGCATAGAAGATACCCTGCGAGTTTGGAGTCCGAGCGACTTGATTTTGGGGGGTTGGGCCTGCTCCCTATATGGCCTTGTAGCCGTTCTGAGTCGCTCAGACTGAGTAATACGGTGCCTAAAGCCGTTTAAGGCCACCCCCCTAGAGGGTCTAGAATTCTTCCTCGGGGCTCAAATTCGCACAGAATGTGTAGTATTATGCATAGAAGATACCCTGCGAGTTTGGAGTCCGAGCGACTTGATTTTGGGGGGTTGGGCCTGCTCCCTATATGGCCTTGTAGCCGTTCTGAGTCGCTCACAGACTGAGTAATACGGTGCCTAAAGCCGTTTAAGGCCACCCCCCTAGAGGGTCTAGAATTCTTCCTCGGGGCTCAAATTCGCACAGAATGTGTAGTATTATGCATAGAAGATACCCTGCGAGTTTGGAGTCCGAGCGACTTGATTTTGGGGGGTTGGGCCTGCTCCCTATATGGCCTTGTAGCCGTTCTGAGTCGCTCAGACTGAGTAATACGGTGCCTAAAGCCGTTTAAGGCCACCCCCCTAGAGGGTCTAGAATTCTTCCTCGGGGCTCAAATTCGCACAGAATGTGTAGTATTATGCATAGAAGATACCCTGCGAGTTTGGAGTCCGAGCGACTTGATTTTGGGGGGTTGGGCCTGCTCCCTATATGGCCTTGTAGCCGTTCTGAGTCGCTCACAGACTGAGTAATACGGTGCCTAAAGCCGTTTAAGGCCACCCCCCTAGAGGGTCTAGAATTCTTCCTCGGGGCTCAAATTCGCACAGAATGTGTAGTATTATGCATAGAAGATACCCTGCGAGTTTGGAGTCCGAGCGACTTGATTTTGGGGGGTTGGGCCTGCTCCCTATATGGCCTTGTAGCCGTTCTGAGTCGCTCACAGACTGAGTAATACGGTGCCTAAAGCCGTTTAAGGCCACCCCCCTAGAGGGTCTAGAATTCTTCCTCGGGGCTCAAATTCGCACAGAATGTGTAGTATTATGCATAGAAGATACCCTGCGAGTTTGGAGTCCGAGCGACTTGATTTTGGGGGGTTGGGCCTGCTCCCTATATGGCCTTGTAGCCGTTCTGAGTCGCTCACAGACTGAGTAATACGGTGCCTAAAGCCGTTTAAGGCCACCCCCCTAGAGGGTCTAGAATTCTTCCTCGGGGCTCAAATTCGCACAGAATGTGTAGTATTATGCATAGAAGATACCCTGCGAGTTTGGAGTCCGAGCGACTTGATTTTGGGGGGTTGGGCCTGCTCCCTATATGGCCTTGTAGCCGTTCTGAGTCGCTCACAGACTGAGTAATACGGTGCCTAAAGCCGTTTAAGGCCACCCCCCTAGAGGGTCTAGAATTCTTCCTCGGGGCTCAAATTCGCACAGAATGTGTAGTATTATGCATAGAAGATACCCTGCGAGTTTGGAGTCCGAGCGACTTGATTTTGGGGGGTTGGGCCTGCTCCCTATATGGCCTTGTAGCCGTTCTGAGTCGCTCACAGACTGAGTAATACGGTGCCTAAAGCCGTTTAAGGCCACCCCCCTAGAGGGTCTAGAATTCTTCCTCGGGGCTCAAATTCGCACAGAATGTGTAGTATTATGCATAGAAGATACCCTGCGAGTTTGGAGTCCGAGCGACTTGATTTTGGGGGGTTGGGCCTGCTCCCTATATGGCCTTGTAGCCGTTCTGAGTCGCTCACAGACTGAGTAATACGGTGCCTAAAGCCGTTTAAGGCCACCCCCCTAGAGGGTCTAGAATTCTTCCTCGGGGCTCAAATTCGCACAGAATGTGTAGTATTATGCATAGAAGATACCCTGCGAGTTTGGAGTCCGAGCGACTTGATTTTGGGGGGTTGGGCCTGCTCCCTATATGGCCTTGTAGCCGTTCTGAGTCGCTCACAGACTGAGTAATACGGTGCCTAAAGCCGTTTAAGGCCACCCCCCTAGAGGGTCTAGAATTCTTCCTCGGGGCTCAAATTCGCACAGAATGTGTAGTATTATGCATAGAAGATACCCTGCGAGTTTGGAGTCCGAGCGACTTGATTTTGGGGGGTTGGGCCTGCTCCCTATATGGCCTTGTAGCCGTTCTGAGTCGCTCACAGACTGAGTAATACGGTGCCTAAAGCCGTTTAAGGCCACCCCCCTAGAGGGTCTAGAATTCTTCCTCGGGGCTCAAATTCGCACAGAATGTGTAGTATTATGCATAGAAGATACCCTGCGAGTTTGGAGTCCGAGCGACTTGATTTTGGGGGGTTGGGCCTGCTCCCTATATGGCCTTGTAGCCGTTCTGAGTCGCTCACAGACTGAGTAATACGGTGCCTAAAGCCGTTTAAGGCCACCCCCCTAGAGGGTCTAGAATTCTTCCTCGGGGCTCAAATTCGCACAGAATGTGTAGTATTATGCATAGAAGATACCCTGCGAGTTTGGAGTCCGAGCGACTTGATTTTGGGGGGTTGGGCCTGCTCCCTATATGGCCTTGTAGCCGTTCTGAGTCGCTCACAGACTGAGTAATACGGTGCCTAAAGCCGTTTAAGGCCACCCCCCTAGAGGGTCTAGAATTCTTCCTCGGGGCTCAAATTCGCACAGAATGTGTAGTATTATGCATAGAAGATACCCTGCGAGTTTGGAGTCCGAGCGACTTGATTTTGGGGGGTTGGGCCTGCTCCCTATATGGCCTTGTAGCCGTTCTGAGTCGCTCACAGACTGAGTAATACGGTGCCTAAAGCCGTTTAAGGCCACCCCCCTAGAGGGTCTAGAATTCTTCCTCGGGGCTCAAATTCGCACAGAATGTGTAGTATTATGCATAGAAGATACCCTGCGAGTTTGGAGTCCGAGCGACTTGATTTTGGGGGGTTGGGCCTGCTCCCTATATGGCCTTGTAGCCGTTCTGAGTCGCTCAGACTGAGTAATACGGTGCCTAAAGCCGTTTAAGGCCACCCCCCTAGAGGGTCTAGAATTCTTCCTCGGGGCTCAAATTCGCACAGAATGTGTAGTATTATGCATAGAAGATACCCTGCGAGTTTGGAGTCCGAGCGACTTGATTTTGGGGGGTTGGGCCTGCTCCCTATATGGCCTTGTAGCCGTTCTGAGTCGCTCACAGACTGAGTAATACGGTGCCTAAAGCCGTTTAAGGCCACCCCCCTAGAGGGTCTAGAATTCTTCCTCGGGGCTCAAATTCGCACAGAATGTGTAGTATTATGCATAGAAGATACCCTGCGAGTTTGGAGTCCGAGCGACTTGATTTTGGGGGGTTGGGCCTGCTCCCTATATGGCCTTGTAGCCGTTCTGAGTCGCTCACAGACTGAGTAATACGGTGCCTAAAGCCGTTTAAGGCCACCCCCCTAGAGGGTCTAGAATTCTTCCTCGGGGCTCAAATTCGCACAGAATGTGTAGTATTATGCATAGAAGATACCCTGCGAGTTTGGAGTCCGAGCGACTTGATTTTGGGGGGTTGGGCCTGCTCCCTATATGGCCTTGTAGCCGTTCTGAGTCGCTCACAGACTGAGTAATACGGTGCCTAAAGCCGTTTAAGGCCACCCCCCTAGAGGGTCTAGAATTCTTCCTCGGGGCTCAAATTCGCACAGAATGTGTAGTATTATGCATAGAAGATACCCTGCGAGTTTGGAGTCCGAGCGACTTGATTTTGGGGGGTTGGGCCTGCTCCCTATATGGCCTTGTAGCCGTTCTGAGTCGCTCACAGACTGAGTAATACGGTGCCTAAAGCCGTTTAAGGCCACCCCCCTAGAGGGTCTAGAATTCTTCCTCGGGGCTCAAATTCGCACAGAATGTGTAGTATTATGCATAGAAGATACCCTGCGAGTTTGGAGTCCGAGCGACTTGATTTTGGGGGGTTGGGCCTGCTCCCTATATGGCCTTGTAGCCGTTCTGAGTCGCTCACAGACTGAGTAATACGGTGCCTAAAGCCGTTTAAGGCCACCCCCCTAGAGGGTCTAGAATTCTTCCTCGGGGCTCAAATTCGCACAGAATGTGTAGTATTATGCATAGAAGATACCCTGCGAGTTTGGAGTCCGAGCGACTTGATTTTGGGGGGTTGGGCCTGCTCCCTATATGGCCTTGTAGCCGTTCTGAGTCGCTCACAGACTGAGTAATACGGTGCCTAAAGCCGTTTAAGGCCACCCCCCTAGAGGGTCTAGAATTCTTCCTCGGGGCTCAAATTCGCACAGAATGTGTAGTATTATGCATAGAAGATACCCTGCGAGTTTGGAGTCCGAGCGACTTGATTTTGGGGGGTTGGGCCTGCTCCCTATATGGCCTTGTAGCCGTTCTGAGTCGCTCACAGACTGAGTAATACGGTGCCTAAAGCCGTTTAAGGCCACCCCCCTAGAGGGTCTAGAATTCTTCCTCGGGGCTCAAATTCGCACAGAATGTGTAGTATTATGCATAGAAGATACCCTGCGAGTTTGGAGTCCGAGCGACTTGATTTTGGGGGGTTGGGCCTGCTCCCTATATGGCCTTGTAGCCGTTCTGAGTCGCTCAGACTGAGTAATACGGTGCCTAAAGCCGTTTAAGGCCACCCCCCTAGAGGGTCTAGAATTCTTCCTCGGGGCTCAAATTCGCACAGAATGTGTAGTATTATGCATAGAAGATACCCTGCGAGTTTGGAGTCCGAGCGACTTGATTTTGGGGGGTTGGGCCTGCTCCCTATATGGCCTTGTAGCCGTTCTGAGTCGCTCACAGACTGAGTAATACGGTGCCTAAAGCCGTTTAAGGCCACCCCCCTAGAGGGTCTAGAATTCTTCCTCGGGGCTCAAATTCGCACAGAATGTGTAGTATTATGCATAGAAGATACCCTGCGAGTTTGGAGTCCGAGCGACTTGATTTTGGGGGGTTGGGCCTGCTCCCTATATGGCCTTGTAGCCGTTCTGAGTCGCTCACAGACTGAGTAATACGGTGCCTAAAGCCGTTTAAGGCCACCCCCCTAGAGGGTCTAGAATTCTTCCTCGGGGCTCAAATTCGCACAGAATGTGTAGTATTATGCATAGAAGATACCCTGCGAGTTTGGAGTCCGAGCGACTTGATTTTGGGGGGTTGGGCCTGCTCCCTATATGGCCTTGTAGCCGTTCTGAGTCGCTCACAGACTGAGTAATACGGTGCCTAAAGCCGTTTAAGGCCACCCCCCTAGAGGGTCTAGAATTCTTCCTCGGGGCTCAAATTCGCACAGAATGTGTAGTATTATGCATAGAAGATACCCTGCGAGTTTGGAGTCCGAGCGACTTGATTTTGGGGGGTTGGGCCTGCTCCCTATATGGCCTTGTAGCCGTTCTGAGTCGCTCACAGACTGAGTAATACGGTGCCTAAAGCCGTTTAAGGCCACCCCCCTAGAGGGTCTAGAATTCTTCCTCGGGGCTCAAATTCGCACAGAATGTGTAGTATTATGCATAGAAGATACCCTGCGAGTTTGGAGTCCGAGCGACTTGATTTTGGGGGGTTGGGCCTGCTCCCTATATGGCCTTGTAGCCGTTCTGAGTCGCTCACAGACTGAGTAATATACGGTGCCTAAAGCCGTTTAAGGCCACCCCCCTAGAGGGTCTAGAATTCTTCCTCGGGGCTCAAATTCGCACAGAATGTGTAGTATTATGCATAGAAGATACCCTGCGAGTTTGGAGTCCGAGCGACTTGATTTTGGGGGGTTGGGCCTGCTCCCTATATGGCCTTGTAGCCGTTCTGAGTCGCTCACAGACTGAGTAATACGGTGCCTAAAGCCGTTTAAGGCCACCCCCCTAGAGGGTCTAGAATTCTTCCTCGGGGCTCAAATTCGCACAGAATGTGTAGTATTATGCATAGAAGATACCCTGCGAGTTTGGAGTCCGAGCGACTTGATTTTGGGGGGTTGGGCCTGCTCCCTATATGGCCTTGTAGCCGTTCTGAGTCGCTCACAGACTGAGTAATACGGTGCCTAAAGCCGTTTAAGGCCACCCCCCTAGAGGGTCTAGAATTCTTCCTCGGGGCTCAAATTCGCACAGAATGTGTAGTATTATGCATAGAAGATACCCTGCGAGTTTGGAGTCCGAGCGACTTGATTTTGGGGGGTTGGGCCTGCTCCCTATATGGCCTTGTAGCCGTTCTGAGTCGCTCACAGACTGAGTAATACGGTGCCTAAAGCCGTTTAAGGCCACCCCCCTAGAGGGTCTAGAATTCTTCCTCGGGGCTCAAATTCGCACAGAATGTGTAGTATTATGCATAGAAGATACCCTGCGAGTTTGGAGTCCGAGCGACTTGATTTTGGGGGGTTGGGCCTGCTCCCTATATGGCCTTGTAGCCGTTCTGAGTCGCTCACAGACTGAGTAATACGGTGCCTAAAGCCGTTTAAGGCCACCCCCCTAGAGGGTCTAGAATTCTTCCTCGGGGCTCAAATTCGCACAGAATGTGTAGTATTATGCATAGAAGATACCCTGCGAGTTTGGAGTCCGAGCGACTTGATTTTGGGGGGTTGGGCCTGCTCCCTATATGGCCTTGTAGCCGTTCTGAGTCGCTCACAGACTGAGTAATACGGTGCCTAAAGCCGTTTAAGGCCACCCCCCTAGAGGGTCTAGAATTCTTCCTCGGGGCTCAAATTCGCACAGAATGTGTAGTATTATGCATAGAAGATACCCTGCGAGTTTGGAGTCCGAGCGACTTGATTTTGGGGGGTTGGGCCTGCTCCCTATATGGCCTTGTAGCCGTTCTGAGTCGCTCACAGACTGAGTAATACGGTGCCTAAAGCCGTTTAAGGCCACCCCCCTAGAGGGTCTAGAATTCTTCCTCGGGGCTCAAATTCGCACAGAATGTGTAGTATTATGCATAGAAGATACCCTGCGAGTTTGGAGTCCGAGCGACTTGATTTTGGGGGGTTGGGCCTGCTCCCTATATGGCCTTGTAGCCGTTCTGAGTCGCTCACAGACTGAGTAATACGGTGCCTAAAGCCGTTTAAGGCCACCCCCCTAGAGGGTCTAGAATTCTTCCTCGGGGCTCAAATTCGCACAGAATGTGTAGTATTATGCATAGAAGATACCCTGCGAGTTTGGAGTCCGAGCGACTTGATTTTGGGGGGTTGGGCCTGCTCCCTATATGGCCTTGTAGCCGTTCTGAGTCGCTCACAGACTGAGTAATACGGTGCCTAAAGCCGTTTAAGGCCACCCCCCTAGAGGGTCTAGAATTCTTCCTCGGGGCTCAAATTCGCACAGAATGTGTAGTATTATGCATAGAAGATACCCTGCGAGTTTGGAGTCCGAGCGACTTGATTTTGGGGGGTTGGGCCTGCTCCCTATATGGCCTTGTAGCCGTTCTGAGTCGCTCACAGACTGAGTAATACGGTGCCTAAAGCCGTTTAAGGCCACCCCCCTAGAGGGTCTAGAATTCTTCCTCGGGGCTCAAATTCGCACAGAATGTGTAGTATTATGCATAGAAGATACCCTGCGAGTTTGGAGTCCGAGCGACTTGATTTTGGGGGGTTGGGCCTGCTCCCTATATGGCCTTGTAGCCGTTCTGAGTCGCTCACAGACTGAGTAATACGGTGCCTAAAGCCGTTTAAGGCCACCCCCCTAGAGGGTCTAGAATTCTTCCTCGGGGCTCAAATTCGCACAGAATGTGTAGTATTATGCATAGAAGATACCCTGCGAGTTTGGAGTCCGAGCGACTTGATTTTGGGGGGTTGGGCCTGCTCCCTATATGGCCTTGTAGCCGTTCTGAGTCGCTCACAGACTGAGTAATACGGTGCCTAAAGCCGTTTAAGGCCACCCCCCTAGAGGGTCTAGAATTCTTCCTCGGGGCTCAAATTCGCACAGAATGTGTAGTATTATGCATAGAAGATACCCTGCGAGTTTGGAGTCCGAGCGACTTGATTTTGGGGGGTTGGGCCTGCTCCCTATATGGCCTTGTAGCCGTTCTGAGTCGCTCACAGACTGAGTAATACGGTGCCTAAAGCCGTTTAAGGCCACCCCCCTAGAGGGTCTAGAATTCTTCCTCGGGGCTCAAATTCGCACAGAATGTGTAGTATTATGCATAGAAGATACCCTGCGAGTTTGGAGTCCGAGCGACTTGATTTTGGGGGGTTGGGCCTGCTCCCTATATGGCCTTGTAGCCGTTCTGAGTCGCTCACAGACTGAGTAATACGGTGCCTAAAGCCGTTTAAGGCCACCCCCCTAGAGGGTCTAGAATTCTTCCTCGGGGCTCAAATTCGCACAGAATGTGTAGTATTATGCATAGAAGATACCCTGCGAGTTTGGAGTCCGAGCGACTTGATTTTGGGGGGTTGGGCCTGCTCCCTATATGGCCTTGTAGCCGTTCTGAGTCGCTCAGACTGAGTAATACGGTGCCTAAAGCCGTTTAAGGCCACCCCCCTAGAGGGTCTAGAATTCTTCCTCGGGGCTCAAATTCGCACAGAATGTGTAGTATTATGCATAGAAGATACCCTGCGAGTTTGGAGTCCGAGCGACTTGATTTTGGGGGGTTGGGCCTGCTCCCTATATGGCCTTGTAGCCGTTCTGAGTCGCTCACAGACTGAGTAATACGGTGCCTAAAGCCGTTTAAGGCCACCCCCCTAGAGGGTCTAGAATTCTTCCTCGGGGCTCAAATTCGCACAGAATGTGTAGTATTATGCATAGAAGATACCCTGCGAGTTTGGAGTCCGAGCGACTTGATTTTGGGGGGTTGGGCCTGCTCCCTATATGGCCTTGTAGCCGTTCTGAGTCGCTCACAGACTGAGTAATACGGTGCCTAAAGCCGTTTAAGGCCACCCCCCTAGAGGGTCTAGAATTCTTCCTCGGGGCTCAAATTCGCACAGAATGTGTAGTATTATGCATAGAAGATACCCTGCGAGTTTGGAGTCCGAGCGACTTGATTTTGGGGGGTTGGGCCTGCTCCCTATATGGCCTTGTAGCCGTTCTGAGTCGCTCACAGACTGAGTAATACGGTGCCTAAAGCCGTTTAAGGCCACCCCCCTAGAGGGTCTAGAATTCTTCCTCGGGGCTCAAATTCGCACAGAATGTGTAGTATTATGCATAGAAGATACCCTGCGAGTTTGGAGTCCGAGCGACTTGATTTTGGGGGGTTGGGCCTGCTCCCTATATGGCCTTGTAGCCGTTCTGAGTCGCTCACAGACTGAGTAATACGGTGCCTAAAGCCGTTTAAGGCCACCCCCCTAGAGGGTCTAGAATTCTTCCTCGGGGCTCAAATTCGCACAGAATGTGTAGTATTATGCATAGAAGATACCCTGCGAGTTTGGAGTCCGAGCGACTTGATTTTGGGGGGTTGGGCCTGCTCCCTATATGGCCTTGTAGCCGTTCTGAGTCGCTCACAGACTGAGTAATACGGTGCCTAAAGCCGTTTAAGGCCACCCCCCTAGAGGGTCTAGAATTCTTCCTCGGGGCTCAAATTCGCACAGAATGTGTAGTATTATGCATAGAAGATACCCTGCGAGTTTGGAGTCCGAGCGACTTGATTTTGGGGGGTTGGGCCTGCTCCCTATATGGCCTTGTAGCCGTTCTGAGTCGCTCACAGACTGAGTAATACGGTGCCTAAAGCCGTTTAAGGCCACCCCCCTAGAGGGTCTAGAATTCTTCCTCGGGGCTCAAATTCGCACAGAATGTGTAGTATTATGCATAGAAGATACCCTGCGAGTTTGGAGTCCGAGCGACTTGATTTTGGGGGGTTGGGCCTGCTCCCTATATGGCCTTGTAGCCGTTCTGAGTCGCTCACAGACTGAGTAATACGGTGCCTAAAGCCGTTTAAGGCCACCCCCCTAGAGGGTCTAGAATTCTTCCTCGGGGCTCAAATTCGCACAGAATGTGTAGTATTATGCATAGAAGATACCCTGCGAGTTTGGAGTCCGAGCGACTTGATTTTGGGGGGTTGGGCCTGCTCCCTATATGGCCTTGTAGCCGTTCTGAGTCGCTCACAGACTGAGTAATACGGTGCCTAAAGCCGTTTAAGGCCACCCCCCTAGAGGGTCTAGAATTCTTCCTCGGGGCTCAAATTCGCACAGAATGTGTAGTATTATGCATAGAAGATACCCTGCGAGTTTGGAGTCCGAGCGACTTGATTTTGGGGGGTTGGGCCTGCTCCCTATATGGCCTTGTAGCCGTTCTGAGTCGCTCCAGACTGAGTAATACGGTGCCTAAAGCCGTTTAAGGCCACCCCCCTAGAGGGTCTAGAATTCTTCCTCGGGGCTCAAATTCGCACAGAATGTGTAGTATTATGCATAGAAGATACCCTGCGAGTTTGGAGTCCGAGCGACTTGATTTTGGGGGGTTGGGCCTGCTCCCTATATGGCCTTGTAGCCGTTCTGAGTCGCTCACAGACTGAGTAATACGGTGCCTAAAGCCGTTTAAGGCCACCCCCCTAGAGGGTCTAGAATTCTTCCTCGGGGCTCAAATTCGCACAGAATGTGTAGTATTATGCATAGAAGATACCCTGCGAGTTTGGAGTCCGAGCGACTTGATTTTGGGGGGTTGGGCCTGCTCCCTATATGGCCTTGTAGCCGTTCTGAGTCGCTCACAGACTGAGTAATACGGTGCCTAAAGCCGTTTAAGGCCACCCCCCTAGAGGGTCTAGAATTCTTCCTC
Source organism: Tetragnatha versicolor (assembly GCA_024610705.1). NCBI lineage: Eukaryota > Metazoa > Arthropoda > Arachnida > Araneae > Tetragnathidae > Tetragnatha > Tetragnatha versicolor. The sequence goes on from JANDEH010000107.1 coordinate 64,636, forward strand.
GGGGCTCAAATTCGCACAGAATGTGTAGTATTATGCATAGAAGATACCCTGCGAGTTTGGAGTCCGAGCGACTTGATTTTGGGGGGTTGGGCCTGCTCCCTATATGGCCTTGTAGCCGTTCTGAGTCGCTCACAGACTGAGTAATACGGTGCCTAAAGCCGTTTAAGGCCACCCCCCTAGAGGGTCTAGAATTCTTCCTCGGGGCTCAAATTCGCACAGAATGTGTAGTATTATGCATAGAAGATACCCTGCGAGTTTGGAGTCCGAGCGACTTGATTTTGGGGGGTTGGGCCTGCTCCCTATATGGCCTTGTAGCCGTTCTGAGTCGCTCACAGACTGAGTAATACGGTGCCTAAAGCCGTTTAAGGCCACCCCCCTAGAGGGTCTAGAATTCTTCCTCGGGGCTCAAATTCGCACAGAATGTGTAGTATTATGCATAGAAGATACCCTGCGAGTTTGGAGTCCGAGCGACTTGATTTTGGGGGGTTGGGCCTGCTCCCTATATGGCCTTGTAGCCGTTCTGAGTCGCTCACAGACTGAGTAATACGGTGCCTAAAGCCGTTTAAGGCCACCCCCCTAGAGGGTCTAGAATTCTTCCTCGGGGCTCAAATTCGCACAGAATGTGTAGTATTATGCATAGAAGATACCCTGCGAGTTTGGAGTCCGAGCGACTTGATTTTGGGGGGTTGGGCCTGCTCCCTATATGGCCTTGTAGCCGTTCTGAGTCGCTCAGACTGAGTAATACGGTGCCTAAAGCCGTTTAAGGCCACCCCCCTAGAGGGTCTAGAATTCTTCCTCGGGGCTCAAATTCGCACAGAATGTGTAGTATTATGCATAGAAGATACCCTGCGAGTTTGGAGTCCGAGCGACTTGATTTTGGGGGGTTGGGCCTGCTCCCTATATGGCCTTGTAGCCGTTCTGAGTCGCTCACAGACTGAGTAATACGGTGCCTAAAGCCGTTTAAGGCCACCCCCCTAGAGGGTCTAGAATTCTTCCTCGGGGCTCAAATTCGCACAGAATGTGTAGTATTATGCATAGAAGATACCCTGCGAGTTTGGAGTCCGAGCGACTTGATTTTGGGGGGTTGGGCCTGCTCCCTATATGGCCTTGTAGCCGTTCTGAGTCGCTCACAGACTGAGTAATACGGTGCCTAAAGCCGTTTAAGGCCACCCCCCTAGAGGGTCTAGAATTCTTCCTCGGGGCTCAAATTCGCACAGAATGTGTAGTATTATGCATAGAAGATACCCTGCGAGTTTGGAGTCCGAGCGACTTGATTTTGGGGGGTTGGGCCTGCTCCCTATATGGCCTTGTAGCCGTTCTGAGTCGCTCACAGACTGAGTAATACGGTGCCTAAAGCCGTTTAAGGCCACCCCCCTAGAGGGTCTAGAATTCTTCCTCGGGGCTCAAATTCGCACAGAATGTGTAGTATTATGCATAGAAGATACCCTGCGAGTTTGGAGTCCGAGCGACTTGATTTTGGGGGGTTGGGCCTGCTCCCTATATGGCCTTGTAGCCGTTCTGAGTCGCTCACAGACTGAGTAATACGGTGCCTAAAGCCGTTTAAGGCCACCCCCCTAGAGGGTCTAGAATTCTTCCTCGGGGCTCAAATTCGCACAGAATGTGTAGTATTATGCATAGAAGATACCCTGCGAGTTTGGAGTCCGAGCGACTTGATTTTGGGGGGTTGGGCCTGCTCCCTATATGGCCTTGTAGCCGTTCTGAGTCGCTCACAGACTGAGTAATACGGTGCCTAAAGCCGTTTAAGGCCACCCCCCTAGAGGGTCTAGAATTCTTCCTCGGGGCTCAAATTCGCACAGAATGTGTAGTATTATGCATAGAAGATACCCTGCGAGTTTGGAGTCCGAGCGACTTGATTTTGGGGGGTTGGGCCTGCTCCCTATATGGCCTTGTAGCCGTTCTGAGTCGCTCACAGACTGAGTAATACGGTGCCTAAAGCCGTTTAAGGCCACCCCCCTAGAGGGTCTAGAATTCTTCCTCGGGGCTCAAATTCGCACAGAATGTGTAGTATTATGCATAGAAGATACCCTGCGAGTTTGGAGTCCGAGCGACTTGATTTTGGGGGGTTGGGCCTGCTCCCTATATGGCCTTGTAGCCGTTCTGAGTCGCTCAGACTGAGTAATACGGTGCCTAAAGCCGTTTAAGGCCACCCCCCTAGAGGGTCTAGAATTCTTCCTCGGGGCTCAAATTCGCACAGAATGTGTAGTATTATGCATAGAAGATACCCTGCGAGTTTGGAGTCCGAGCGACTTGATTTTGGGGGGTTGGGCCTGCTCCCTATATGGCCTTGTAGCCGTTCTGAGTCGCTCACAGACTGAGTAATACGGTGCCTAAAGCCGTTTAAGGCCACCCCCCTAGAGGGTCTAGAATTCTTCCTCGGGGCTCAAATTCGCACAGAATGTGTAGTATTATGCATAGAAGATACCCTGCGAGTTTGGAGTCCGAGCGACTTGATTTTGGGGGGTTGGGCCTGCTCCCTATATGGCCTTGTAGCCGTTCTGAGTCGCTCACAGACTGAGTAATACGGTGCCTAAAGCCGTTTAAGGCCACCCCCCTAGAGGGTCTAGAATTCTTCCTCGGGGCTCAAATTCGCACAGAATGTGTAGTATTATGCATAGAAGATACCCTGCGAGTTTGGAGTCCGAGCGACTTGATTTTGGGGGGTTGGGCCTGCTCCCTATATGGCCTTGTAGCCGTTCTGAGTCGCTCACAGACTGAGTAATATACGGTGCCTAAAGCCGTTTAAGGCCACCCCCCTAGAGGGTCTAGAATTCTTCCTCGGGGCTCAAATTCGCACAGAATGTGTAGTATTATGCATAGAAGATACCCTGCGAGTTTGGAGTCCGAGCGACTTGATTTTGGGGGGTTGGGCCTGCTCCCTATATGGCCTTGTAGCCGTTCTGAGTCGCTCACAGACTGAGTAATACGGTGCCTAAAGCCGTTTAAGGCCACCCCCCTAGAGGGTCTAGAATTCTTCCTCGGGGCTCAAATTCGCACAGAATGTGTAGTATTATGCATAGAAGATACCCTGCGAGTTTGGAGTCCGAGCGACTTGATTTTGGGGGGTTGGGCCTGCTCCCTATATGGCCTTGTAGCCGTTCTGAGTCGCTCACAGACTGAGTAATACGGTGCCTAAAGCCGTTTAAGGCCACCCCCCTAGAGGGTCTAGAATTCTTCCTCGGGGCTCAAATTCGCACAGAATGTGTAGTATTATGCATAGAAGATACCCTGCGAGTTTGGAGTCCGAGCGACTTGATTTTGGGGGGTTGGGCCTGCTCCCTATATGGCCTTGTAGCCGTTCTGAGTCGCTCACAGACTGAGTAATACGGTGCCTAAAGCCGTTTAAGGCCACCCCCCTAGAGGGTCTAGAATTCTTCCTCGGGGCTCAAATTCGCACAGAATGTGTAGTATTATGCATAGAAGATACCCTGCGAGTTTGGAGTCCGAGCGACTTGATTTTGGGGGGTTGGGCCTGCTCCCTATATGGCCTTGTAGCCGTTCTGAGTCGCTCACAGACTGAGTAATACGGTGCCTAAAGCCGTTTAAGGCCACCCCCCTAGAGGGTCTAGAATTCTTCCTCGGGGCTCAAATTCGCACAGAATGTGTAGTATTATGCATAGAAGATACCCTGCGAGTTTGGAGTCCGAGCGACTTGATTTTGGGGGGTTGGGCCTGCTCCCTATATGGCCTTGTAGCCGTTCTGAGTCGCTCACAGACTGAGTAATACGGTGCCTAAAGCCGTTTAAGGCCACCCCCCTAGAGGGTCTAGAATTCTTCCTCGGGGCTCAAATTCGCACAGAATGTGTAGTATTATGCATAGAAGATACCCTGCGAGTTTGGAGTCCGAGCGACTTGATTTTGGGGGGTTGGGCCTGCTCCCTATATGGCCTTGTAGCCGTTCTGAGTCGCTCACAGACTGAGTAATACGGTGCCTAAAGCCGTTTAAGGCCACCCCCCTAGAGGGTCTAGAATTCTTCCTCGGGGCTCAAATTCGCACAGAATGTGTAGTATTATGCATAGAAGATACCCTGCGAGTTTGGAGTCCGAGCGACTTGATTTTGGGGGGTTGGGCCTGCTCCCTATATGGCCTTGTAGCCGTTCTGAGTCGCTCACAGACTGAGTAATACGGTGCCTAAAGCCGTTTAAGGCCACCCCCCTAGAGGGTCTAGAATTCTTCCTCGGGGCTCAAATTCGCACAGAATGTGTAGTATTATGCATAGAAGATACCCTGCGAGTTTGGAGTCCGAGCGACTTGATTTTGGGGGGTTGGGCCTGCTCCCTATATGGCCTTGTAGCCGTTCTGAGTCGCTCACAGACTGAGTAATACGGTGCCTAAAGCCGTTTAAGGCCACCCCCCTAGAGGGTCTAGAATTCTTCCTCGGGGCTCAAATTCGCACAGAATGTGTAGTATTATGCATAGAAGATACCCTGCGAGTTTGGAGTCCGAGCGACTTGATTTTGGGGGGTTGGGCCTGCTCCCTATATGGCCTTGTAGCCGTTCTGAGTCGCTCACAGACTGAGTAATACGGTGCCTAAAGCCGTTTAAGGCCACCCCCCTAGAGGGTCTAGAATTCTTCCTCGGGGCTCAAATTCGCACAGAATGTGTAGTATTATGCATAGAAGATACCCTGCGAGTTTGGAGTCCGAGCGACTTGATTTTGGGGGGTTGGGCCTGCTCCCTATATGGCCTTGTAGCCGTTCTGAGTCGCTCACAGACTGAGTAATACGGTGCCTAAAGCCGTTTAAGGCCACCCCCCTAGAGGGTCTAGAATTCTTCCTCGGGGCTCAAATTCGCACAGAATGTGTAGTATTATGCATAGAAGATACCCTGCGAGTTTGGAGTCCGAGCGACTTGATTTTGGGGGGTTGGGCCTGCTCCCTATATGGCCTTGTAGCCGTTCTGAGTCGCTCACAGACTGAGTAATACGGTGCCTAAAGCCGTTTAAGGCCACCCCCCTAGAGGGTCTAGAATTCTTCCTCGGGGCTCAAATTCGCACAGAATGTGTAGTATTATGCATAGAAGATACCCTGCGAGTTTGGAGTCCGAGCGACTTGATTTTGGGGGGTTGGGCCTGCTCCCTATATGGCCTTGTAGCCGTTCTGAGTCGCTCACAGACTGAGTAATACGGTGCCTAAAGCCGTTTAAGGCCACCCCCCTAGAGGGTCTAGAATTCTTCCTCGGGGCTCAAATTCGCACAGAATGTGTAGTATTATGCATAGAAGATACCCTGCGAGTTTGGAGTCCGAGCGACTTGATTTTGGGGGGTTGGGCCTGCTCCCTATATGGCCTTGTAGCCGTTCTGAGTCGCTCACAGACTGAGTAATACGGTGCCTAAAGCCGTTTAAGGCCACCCCCCTAGAGGGTCTAGAATTCTTCCTCGGGGCTCAAATTCGCACAGAATGTGTAGTATTATGCATAGAAGATACCCTGCGAGTTTGGAGTCCGAGCGACTTGATTTTGGGGGGTTGGGCCTGCTCCCTATATGGCCTTGTAGCCGTTCTGAGTCGCTCAGACTGAGTAATACGGTGCCTAAAGCCGTTTAAGGCCACCCCCCTAGAGGGTCTAGAATTCTTCCTCGGGGCTCAAATTCGCACAGAATGTGTAGTATTATGCATAGAAGATACCCTGCGAGTTTGGAGTCCGAGCGACTTGATTTTGGGGGGTTGGGCCTGCTCCCTATATGGCCTTGTAGCCGTTCTGAGTCGCTCACAGACTGAGTAATACGGTGCCTAAAGCCGTTTAAGGCCACCCCCCTAGAGGGTCTAGAATTCTTCCTCGGGGCTCAAATTCGCACAGAATGTGTAGTATTATGCATAGAAGATACCCTGCGAGTTTGGAGTCCGAGCGACTTGATTTTGGGGGGTTGGGCCTGCTCCCTATATGGCCTTGTAGCCGTTCTGAGTCGCTCACAGACTGAGTAATACGGTGCCTAAAGCCGTTTAAGGCCACCCCCCTAGAGGGTCTAGAATTCTTCCTCGGGGCTCAAATTCGCACAGAATGTGTAGTATTATGCATAGAAGATACCCTGCGAGTTTGGAGTCCGAGCGACTTGATTTTGGGGGGTTGGGCCTGCTCCCTATATGGCCTTGTAGCCGTTCTGAGTCGCTCACAGACTGAGTAATACGGTGCCTAAAGCCGTTTAAGGCCACCCCCCTAGAGGGTCTAGAATTCTTCCTCGGGGCTCAAATTCGCACAGAATGTGTAGTATTATGCATAGAAGATACCCTGCGAGTTTGGAGTCCGAGCGACTTGATTTTGGGGGGTTGGGCCTGCTCCCTATATGGCCTTGTAGCCGT
>JANDEH010000108.1:0-61942 GCA_024610705.1 Tetragnatha versicolor
ATCCGGAACTCCCTTTCATTCTATTGCTCTTAACCCTTTGAAGCCTGCCTTTTCTATGGTGGGAGGGGCCACGCATCAGAGTATTTCGTCATTGTTAAGAGGTTACTGTAAGGTGCTGCCATCTTCACTCGAAGAAGAGGGTCGAAAGATAAACGAAGTACTCATTGACTGGATTTATTGGAATCAAATTTTAATTAACTTAAAAAAGTCCCACTGATTAATAACTTACATTTTCTGAAAGGGGAAGAAATTCTCTACATTGCGTGATGCTTTTCGAGAGGCTGGATGATTTATTTAAGAAATAAATTAACTAAACACGCCTACGGAAAAAATAGCATTGGGAAATTGAACTGCCAGACTGAACTTGACCTAAATGAACTAATTAAGCCCAATTAAGGGGTTTTAAAACACTCGATTCAATTCGAACAATTATCGGACAAAGTTATAGCAAGAGGGTTTAGCCTCGGAATGGTTTTTAATTTGATTTTGAGCAAATTTGCAAAATCATTCATAATGCTGTCATTTGGAGAGTTTTTGTCCTAATTTGAAAAGTACTGTAAATTAAAACTTGATAACAGTGATAAATTGAATATTAACTCTATATTTCAATAATCGAACTCGGAAAGGTACCAATTTTATTTTAAATACCTCAATTTTTGAGTTTTCAGACCCCTGTTTTCTAATGAATGAAGAGTGCATTTAAGTGGAAACTGGTAACTTGGACGCTACATAAATCCCTAACAAGCTTAAGGAACATTCACCCGTCTTAGATAAAAATGTTTTACAGCTCATACTAATATGAATTTCAAAAAATACCACTTTATCAGAGATTTTTCCCAAAAACCAAGCTGTAATGCTATTCCTGTGGAAAATTTTAACTAGCAATTTAAACTAATCGAAACGCTTCCAGACCCAATGTATATTGTTTCAATCTACTTATGGTTTGTTGTTTGAAAGGGGAAACTGCGAAATTCTAGTTCGTTGGGCGTCCACAAATTTAACTAGCAATATCGTTATTTTCAAAATACCTTCCGAACAAACACTCGGATCGCTTAGCAAAAACAACCCTCTTAAAGAACGTTTTGAGGTGCGTAATAATCATATAAATACAAGTGTGGTAAACCGCCAGAAAAAGAACTAGGAGTAATTGAATTTCGACGTAGAACAATGGCGACGGGGAACGAGCAACGGTTTTTTTCGCCGCCCGCTGTCTCCGTTGGAGGTCCCGCCCAACAATCCGTTGTCAATCTTTTCCCAATCGCGCTCGTTATATTGTTCCAAACACTTTGAGAGTTTTATACATTGAAGCCCATTCGATTAGGCATCGATCGGTACCAAGCATTAACTGTCGGGTACTTTAGTTCGTTCGGAATCCGAGTAACGGATTTTGGAAAAAGATTTTTTTTAAACTTGTAAAATACGATTTAAATAGTTAAAATAATAGAATCAACTTGAAATTTTGATACGTTGTAGGGGCATAAGCGGGGCAACTTTTATTAGAATTTCGTAATCAAATCTCGATTAGGGGGCCTTCCAGAAATTTAAAACTGCTATAATCGTAATTAATTAATTAAAAATCAACTGATTAACCCAAACTCTTAGTTCTTGGTGTCTAAAAGTCACCAAAGGGACCAGTCACCACATACTAAAATTTCAGAAAGATCAATAAAGAACAAGTATGGTTAAAGCTCCTTTCCGTTTGCCCCTCTAGCAACAATGGATCCAGACAAAGGAAAAGTTCGTTGGACGGTTATTAGCGAATTGAAGGGGTTCTAATTGAGCTATGACTTTGAAATTTTAATATGTCATTAAATGTGCGACCCTAAAGATTCTATTAACTTTTGGGGTATGTGGTGATGTTGGGGGGTCGTATACAAATTAAAACAGCTATAAATTACCGAAATGGCGGGGGAAAAAATTAGAAACGACTAGTGCGATACGAATTCTGAAAGGTCTTTAAAAGTTGTACAACATACTGAAATTTCATTAAAATCCGTTGGTAACATTTCAAACTGCGATTTTTTGAAAATTTACAAGACACAGGAAATCGCCTACTATAGGCTTAATGAAAGCCTTAATATTGGCAGATCGACACGAAATTTTAATATGTTGGAGCCAGACACAAATTCTAAAACCTATTAAAGTTTCGGGGGTTCAAGTTAATTAGGGGGCCGTATACGAATTTACAAAGTCGAAAAGTCGTTAAAAATTCTGATTTGAATTCTAACAGAGCGATTTCTTAGTGCGACACGTACTTTTACTCGTCTAATAACAAGCTACAACAAATATTTTTTTCATGAATTTATGAAGAGATTTTTGGTCCATTTGGGAAAAAGTTTGAGATTTCGAAATAACCGTTCAAACCAGGTTGTAGAGCGCAATTTTTACACGATCCCCTAACAATTTCGAGTTCCCATTAGCATTTTTAATAAGCTTTCAAAATATATAAAGCTTTTTTCTGGGAAATAATTAGAATTTAAATGGTGATCTCGAAGTTGGGAAATGAACTGGAGTGAATCGCGTTCAGGACAAGTTGGCTCCATTCTGCTCCAGAAAATCCAGGAAGACGGAAATATCACCATTGAAACCCGTAATTCTGGAAGAACTTTGCCATAACGGTCCCGAACTCAAAGTAAAATCAAAATAATTTTTTTAAATAATATTTATCGATTTTTTTAGGATTTGCGGACTTGTGTTTTTTGAGGATGGTATCGACTTTTTTTCAAACTCTAGTAACTACCTAAATTATTATTCGATTGGTATAAAAATCGGATATGATGGACATCTAGAGGTTTGCTTTGAGTTTCATTCGCCGGATAAACGATATTTTATTTTCTATTGTGCCGAAAACGCGAAAAATGGACATTTTTCGGAACCAGAACGCTCGGTCGCCAAAGACTGGAAATTCGTTCCAATTATTTCAAATTCCAGATTCTGGGAGCTATGGCATCACACTCGAAGGGCTATGGGTCAGAGACGCGGTAAGAGTGTTTTAAAGGGACTTTCTCGCTCATAAACGGTAGACGGCCAAATCGGACGATGAAGGTGGCAACACCTTAACTTAGCGTTACGAGGACTGGAAAATTCGATATCTGGCTCTTCGAACGACTCACTGCGAGAAGCCAGCCTAGGATATTCGGTTTTCAGACCACTTTTTAGATCGGCTGCGGGGAATCGTGCGCGGAAAGGAACTCCGGCCGGGGATACGCTCCCGGACCTTTCGCGGAATGAGGACCTGCTGCGCATGGGGAAATGGAGGCGAGGGAGGGCCTGGGGACCCGGGGGAGGCGGCCTAGGAGTACGGCCTTCCCTCCAATAGCCGACCTAGGGGGTTCGACGGAGGCAAAGGCCGAGGGGGGGCCAGGGGCCTGAGCGGGCGCGCCTAGCGCGGACGTTTCACGGAGATTAGAAGATATCTTCGGAGGAAGGTACTAGGAATCTCCCACATCTTTTGTTTATTTTTTTTTCCAAAAACGAAAGTCAATTTCTACAGTTCAGAGAGAGTAGGCGAGGAACGAACAATAGCAACTTGGGGTAAAAATTTAAGTTTTGGCCGTAAAATGGTCAATTTTTGAGATTTTTTCACAGGATTTTTTCTGTAGCCGCTTTGCCCGTGTCTCGACGGGTTTAACTATTTTTTGAAAACGAAAGTGAATGAATTGTTATCGCTTCTCGGCCTTTTGGCTAAGATCAAAGTGTAGTATCTGTTCTTATCAGCTTAATATCTGGTAAGCCCGCGAATGTGGGCGATCCAATATTATAGCAATTTTTGAACAGTAGTTGCATTCAGTATTTATACTGTTTGCAGCAAGAGTCCCCGAGTCCTTACACTCTCGATTCGGTGGGCTCATACTTTTAAAAAGTAGCTATAACATTGGATCGCCCTCTCTCGCTTACCAGACATATCAAAGTCTGATAAGAACAGATACTACACTTCACTTTGAGAAGGAAAAGAAGAAAAAAAATTCTCTAAGTACTCTCTCTCCCATTACAGAAGAAAAAAATTCTAAGTCCTCTCTCTCATTACAGGAAGAAAAGAGGAGTCCGACCAGCACGAAATATTCCTTGTCAACCGCCGAAGAGAAAGACCCGCATCCCTTCTCCAAAACATCAAGAGAAAGTCGTCTTTTCTTCGCAACACACACACAGCCTGTAGAACTGGTTTCTCCTTCAGAGGACTTCTCTAGCGCGAAAGAAAACTAGAGTTCGTGGAGCGGTCAACCCTTCATCCCCCGAGTGGATACATAAGCTTCAAAATACCTAGGGGAATCACAGTGACAGTTCAAGAATCCCAAGACCGAAGGGTAAGTTGCACCTCGTCTTGTTATAACACTGATGTTACTATCAAGTATTTCAACTAACTACTGCTTCATTCTCGGAAGTCTACCAAATTCCAATTGTTGTCTCCATTGTTAGGAAACCTATTCTTTGTTGGGATCGGAATAGCAAGATCGATTGTTAAAGCACTGCTGGCCAACACTTGATTCATTGTCATCGTCGGCAACAATGGTTTTTGTCAAAATCATACACTCTTTCTCGCGAAAACGGCAGGCAAAAGATATTTCCAATGCATTGCTGAAGTACCTCTGAGTGAGGAGAACATCACTACGTTTCTATTTAAAAGTCGCCACTAAAGAAATCGGGCCGTGAAAGAATTAAAAAAGAGTTCACGAAAACCATCGGTTCACTATTCCGTCGTCTGTTTTTCTCACGTACCCCAATTTCGATCCATTTCAAAAAAATACTTCCATGCGCCTCTATAGAATGAAACTGTTATGAATTGCAAGTGGAATTAGGGTAGTTAAAGAGACGCTTCCTTTCGAATCCGTAATTAAATGTTTAGACCGATTTTCGAACTTAAACGCATAGAATGCCAAATACGCAAGTCCCCTATAATTGATGTAACAAACGTCATGTCACGAAATTCAGCACCAAATGAAAGCTGAGAACGAGTCCACTAGAATGATACCAAACACCACCCGATTTTACCGAAATCAGGGTAATTCAAAAATAAGGTGACCACCGTGACCTTGGGTCAGTAAAACCCAAAAAGTGAAGAATAACAAATACTTTTACCATAAAAAATGTAAATTAACAGTTTTATTGTTGATAAGGATATTAATATGAGTTTTCCAGAAAAAAGAACCATAAAATTAAAAAAAAATTGTAAGCTACTTAAGTGAAAGTGGGAAAATTTAACACACCAAAATAATTCATATCTATTTTTGTGGTAGAAAACATGAATATTGATTAAAAATAAATAAGTTTAATGGAAAATAAAATATAACGACTTTTGTAAAAAATCAACTTTGTATCATCAAAGTACCCCCACATTCAAGTATATCAATTTGCCCCATCTGTTGTTTTTGAACAAAAACCTATTATTAAAAAAAATTGGAGCCTAAGGTCTAGTATGTTAAGGGGACACATGACATAAAATGCATCAAATTTTCGATTTTCCAATTTTGCTTTTCAAAAAAAGTATAACGTAATCATAATTTCCAAAAATATGTGTAGTTTTGAAATATGAAAAGCCGTCAAAAAACGCGTTTACTTTTGTATTTGTAACATTTTTTTATAAGCCTTTAAAACTTTAATTCCATTTTTCACAGTTTCAACTTTTTCGATGTTTTGGTACACTTTTAAAAAAATCTATTATAGTTAGAGATTCCAAATTTTCCCTACATATAAACCTTACTAATTTCTAAAATAATACCCTCCGAATAAACTATCAGAGTTATATTTCAACAGAAAAAAGGTTTTTTATGTCTTAAATTTGATGGATTTTTGAAACCCGAATTTAAATTTTTTTTAATTAATTGTTATGTAGCTAAAACAAAAAGGATTCTTATTATTATCTATCAAGTTATAATCTATAGCTGGTCCAAATTTTAAAGTAAAATGTGCAGTAGTTTTTTTAAAAAATGTACCTTAACAACACTTAGTCAATATGTATCGTAGAAACTAAGTCCATTTTAACTCTAAATTTAAATATTAAAATATTTAATTTTTTTTATTTTTCTTGTGTTATATATAAACTACAGTATCTTGACTGCTTTCTGTAAAAATTTTAAAGATGGGAATGCATTTTTATTTATATTTCTGAAAGAAATTGGTAAGCTAAATTTCACGTATTTTGGCTGTCGAGATGTCTTGTGTCCCCTTAAGGGGAGTCGGTACCTTTGATACCTTCAAAAACTCGATTTTGAGGTTTTTCTGAATGTTCCAGATTCTACATTTTATGACCTTCACAACGATGCCTCATTAATGCATAAAATCAAAGTAGAAGTGCATTGAATTGTCTTTTAAAAGCACAACAACTCTATTTCTTCTGGGAAGATTTTAACATTAAAATGCGTTTCCCTCAAAATGAACTTTTTAAAACTGCGTGTACCTTTTTCTCAGCATCTACTGTATGTATTGAGCTCATATTTGCACCATATCTTCTTCAGATGTACTTTTAACATGAGCATTTTTCCAATATTTTCAGCTAAACCTGTTTTAGACCTGTTTAGACAAAAATGACGTTTTTTCAGAATTTTTAAGTGAGGCTCACTCATTATTTTTTTAAAAAATGCCTTAACATTATATTGATAGAAGCTCATGTCTGTTTGAAGACTAGAGTGCATTGATTGCATATTAAAAATTTGAGATTTTTATGTGCAATAGTTTTTCAGAAAAGGGTACACAAAGTTTGTAAATTTAACATGATAGGTATACAAGGTTCCGACTCCCCTTAAAAGAAATCGGGTGGATTGGATTCTCCTAGAAAGCCTGAATTTTTCGGTATTGAAACTTTTAGAATTCCTAGCTCCCGAACCCAGTTTTAGATAATCAATTAACTAGACCCCATTGTTTAAAATAGGGCTCCCATCTAACATCTGCAATGAACTGGAAAAAAAATTACAACGCAAGGTACCGAATTAATCGTCATTCCTTTATTGTTTATGGTAACGCCTCCAATTTCGGATAGAAAATTGCATATTAATATTGCCTTAAATATGGAACAGTTTAAAACCCGAAAAAATTATGTTAAGGAGGGTCTTAAACACTTCTTTCCGCTCCTTTGATCTCGGTCCAGGTGGGTGGAGCTTAGCTTTATCGCTCTAAAAAAAATACTTCTCATCGGTTTAAAATTACAAGAAGTACACCATCACGTAGCCCAGAATGTCTAGTTTACTATTCTGAAAGAACGAGTTTCTGAAAGCATTACTGGTATCCCAAAAATCCGGAACTCCCTTTCCATTCTATTGCTCTTAACCCTTTGAAGCCTGCCTTTTCTATGGTGGGAGGGGCCACGCATCAGAGTATTTCGTCATTGTTAAGAGGTTACTGTAAGGTGCTGCCATCTTCACTCGAAGAAGAGGGTCGAAAGATAAACGAAGTACTCATTGACTGGATTTATTGGAATCAAATTTTAATTAACTTAAAAAAGTCCCACTGATTAATAACTTACATTTTCTGAAAGGGGAAGAAATTCTCTACATTGCGTGATGCTTTTCGAGAGGCTGGATGATTTATTTAAGAAATAAATTAACTAAACACGCCTACGGAAAAATAGCATTGGGAAATTGAACTGCCAGACTGAACTTGACCTAAATGAACTAATTAAGCCAATTAAGGGGTTTTAAACACTCGATTCAATTCGAACAATTATCGGACAAAGTTATAGCAAGAGGGTTTAGCCTCGGAATGGTTTTTAATTTGATTTTGAGCAAATTTGCAAAATCATTCATAATGCTGTCATTTGGAGAGTTTTTGTCCTAATTTGAAAAGTACTGTAAATTAAAACTTGATAACAGTTGATAAATTGAATATTAACTCTATATTTCAATAATCGAACTCGGAAAGGTACCAATTTTTATTTTAAATACCTCAATTTTTGAGTTTTCAGACCCCTGTTTTCTAATGAATGAAGAGTGCATTTAAGTGGAAACTGGTAACTTGGACGCTACATAAATCCCTAACAAGCTTAAGGAACATTCACCCGTCTTAGATAAAAATGTTTTACAGCTCATACTAATATGAATTTCAAAAAATACCACTTTATCAGAGATTTTTCCCAAAAACCAAGCTGTAATGCTATTCCTGTGGAAAATTTTAACTAGCAATTTAAACTAATCGAAACGCTTCCAGACCCAATGTATATTGTTTCAATCTACTTATGGTTTGTTGTTTGAAAGGGGAAACTGCGAAATTCTAGTTCGTTGGGCGTCCACAAATTTAACTAGCAATATCGTTATTTTCAAAATACCTTCCGAACAAACACTCGGATCGCTTAGCAAAAACAACCCTCTTAAAGAACGTTTTGAGGTGCGTAATAATCATATAAATACAAGTGTGGTAAACCGCCAGAAAAAGAACTAGGAGTAATTGAATTTCGACGTAGAACAATGGCGACGGGGAACGAGCAACGGTTTTTTCGCCGCCCGCTGTCTCCGTTGGAGGTCCCGCCCAACAATCCGTTGTCAATCTTTTCCCAATCGCGCTCGTTATATTGTTCCAAACACTTTGAGAGTTTTATACATTGAAGCCCATTCGATTAGGCATCGATCGGTACCAAGCATTAACTGTCGGGTACTTTAGTTCGTTCGGAATCCGAGTAACGGATTTTGGAAAAAGATTTTTTTTAAACTTGTAAAATACGATTTAAATAGTTAAAATAATAGAATCAACTTGAAATTTTGATACGTTGTAGGGGCATAAGCGGGGCAACTTTTATTAGAATTTCGTAATCAAATCTCGATTAGGGGGCCTTCCAGAAATTTAAAACTGCTATAATCGTAATTAATTAATTAAAAATCAACTGATTAACCCAAACTCTTAGTTCTTGGTGTCTAAAAGTCACCAAAGGGACCAGTCACCACATACTAAAATTTCAGAAAGATCAATAAAGAACAAGTATGGTTAAAGCTCCTTTCCGTTTGCCCCTCTAGCAACAATGGATCCAGACAAAGGAAAAGTTCGTTGGACGGTTATTAGCGAATTGAAGGGGTTCTAATTGAGCTATGACTTTGAAATTTTAATATGTCATTAAATGTGCGACCCTAAAGATTCTATTAACTTTTGGGGTATGTGGTGATGTTGGGGGGTCGTATACAAATTAAAACAGCTATAAATTACCGAAATGGCGGGGGAAAAAATTAGAAACGACTAGTGCGATACGAATTCTGAAAGGTCTTTAAAAGTTGTACAACATACTGAAATTTCATTAAAATCCGTTGGTAACATTTCAAACTGCGATTTTTTGAAAATTTACAAGACACAGGAAATCGCCTACTATAGGCTTAATGAAAGCCTTAATATTGGCAGATCGACACGAAATTTTAATATGTTGGAGCCAGACACAAATTCTAAAACCTATTAAAGTTTCGGGGGTTCAAGTTAATTAGGGGGCCGTATACGAATTTACAAAGTCGAAAAGTCGTTAAAAATTCTGATTTGAATTCTAACAGAGCGATTTCTTAGTGCGACACGTACTTTTACTCGTCTAATAACAAGCTACAACAAATATTTTTTTCATGAATTTATGAAGAGATTTTTGGTCCATTTGGGAAAAAGTTTGAGATTTCGAAATAACCGTTCAAACCAGGTTGTAGAGCGCAATTTTTACACGATCCCCTAACAATTTCGAGTTCCCATTAGCATTTTTAATAAGCTTTCAAAATATATAAAGCTTTTTTCTGGGAAATAATTAGAATTTAAATGGTGATCTCGAAGTTGGGAAATGAACTGGAGTGAATCGCGTTCAGGACAAGTTGGCTCCATTCTGCTCCAGAAAATCCAGGAAGACGGAAATATCACCATTGAAACCCGTAATTCTGGAAGAACTTTGCCATAACGGTCCCGAACTCAAAGTAAAATCAAAATAATTTTTTTAAATAATATTTATCGATTTTTTTAGGATTTGCGGACTTGTGTTTTTTGAGGATGGTATCGACTTTTTTTCAAACTCTAGTAACTACCTAAATTATTATTCGATTGGTATAAAAATCGGATATGATGGACATCTAGAGGTTTGCTTTGAGTTTCATTCGCCGGATAAACGATATTTTATTTTCTATTGTGCCGAAAACGCGAAAAATGGACATTTTTCGGAACCAGAACGCTCGGTCGCCAAAGACTGGAAATTCGTTCCAATTATTTCAAATTCCAGATTCTGGGAGCTATGGCATCACACTCGAAGGGCTATGGGTCAGAGACGCGGTAAGAGTGTTTTAAAGGGACTTTCTCGCTCATAAACGGTAGACGGCCAAATCGGACGATGAAGGTGGCAACACCTTAACTTAGCGTTACGAGGACTGGAAAATTCGATATCTGGCTCTTCGAACGACTCACTGCGAGAAGCCAGCCTAGGATATTCGGTTTTCAGACCACTTTTTAGATCGGCTGCGGGGAATCGTGCGCGGAAAGGAACTCCGGCCGGGGATACGCTCCCGGACCTTTCGCGGAATGAGGACCTGCTGCGCATGGGGAAATGGAGGCGAGGGAGGGCCTGGGGACCCGGGGGAGGCGGCCTAGGAGTACGGCCTTCCCTCCAATAGCCGACCTAGGGGGTTCGACGGAGGCAAAGGCCGAGGGGGGGCCAGGGGCCTGAGCGGGCGCGCCTAGCGCGGACGTTTCACGGAGATTAGAAGATATCTTCGGAGGAAGGTACTAGGAATCTCCCACATCTTTTGTTTATTTTTTTTTCCAAAAACGAAAGTCAATTTCTACAGTTCAGAGAGAGTAGGCGAGGAACGAACAATAGCAACTTGGGGTAAAAATTTAAGTTTTGGCCGTAAAATGGTCAATTTTTGAGATTTTTTCACAGGATTTTTTCTGTAGCCGCTTTGCCCGTGTCTCGACGGGTTTAACTATTTTTTGAAAACGAAAGTGAATGAATTGTTATCGCTTCTCGGCCTTTTGGCTAAGATCAAAGTGTAGTATCTGTTCTTATCAGCTTAATATCTGGTAAGCCCGCGAATGTGGGCGATCCAATATTATAGCAATTTTTGAACAGTAGTTGCATTCAGTATTTATACTGTTTGCAGCAAGAGTCCCCGAGTCCTTACACTCTCGATTCGGTGGGCTCATACTTTTAAAAAGTAGCTATAACATTGGATCGCCCTCTCTCGCTTACCAGACATATCAAAGTCTGATAAGAACAGATACTACACTTCACTTTGAGAAGGAAAAGAAGAAAAAAAATTCTCTAAGTACTCTCTCTCCCATTACAGAAGAAAAAAATTCTAAGTCCTCTCTCTCATTACAGGAAGAAAAGAGGAGTCCGACCAGCACGAAATATTCCTTGTCAACCGCCGAAGAGAAAGACCCGCATCCCTTCTCCAAAACATCAAGAGAAAGTCGTCTTTTCTTCGCAACACACACACAGCCTGTAGAACTGGTTTCTCCTTCAGAGGACTTCTCTAGCGCGAAAGAAAACTAGAGTTCGTGGAGCGGTCAACCCTTCATCCCCCGAGTGGATACATAAGCTTCAAAATACCTAGGGGAATCACAGTGACAGTTCAAGAATCCCAAGACCGAAGGGTAAGTTGCACCTCGTCTTGTTATAACACTGATGTTACTATCAAGTATTTCAACTAACTACTGCTTCATTCTCGGAAGTCTACCAAATTCCAATTGTTGTCTCCATTGTTAGGAAACCTATTCTTTGTTGGGATCGGAATAGCAAGATCGATTGTTAAAGCACTGCTGGCCAACACTTGATTCATTGTCATCGTCGGCAACAATGGTTTTTGTCAAAATCATACACTCTTTCTCGCGAAAACGGCAGGCAAAAGATATTTCCAATGCATTGCTGAAGTACCTCTGAGTGAGGAGAACATCACTACGTTTCTATTTAAAAGTCGCCACTAAAGAAATCGGGCCGTGAAAGAATTAAAAAAGAGTTCACGAAAACCATCGGTTCACTATTCCGTCGTCTGTTTTTCTCACGTACCCCAATTTCGATCCATTTCAAAAAAATACTTCCATGCGCCTCTATAGAATGAAACTGTTATGAATTGCAAGTGGAATTAGGGTAGTTAAAGAGACGCTTCCTTTCGAATCCGTAATTAAATGTTTAGACCGATTTTCGAACTTAAACGCATAGAATGCCAAATACGCAAGTCCCCTATAATTGATGTAACAAACGTCATGTCACGAAATTCAGCACCAAATGAAAGCTGAGAACGAGTCCACTAGAATGATACCAAACACCACCCGATTTTACCGAAATCAGGGTAATTCAAAAATAAGGTGACCACCGTGACCTTGGGTCAGTAAAACCCAAAAAGTGAAGAATAACAAATACTTTTACCATAAAAAATGTAAATTAACAGTTTTATTGTTGATAAGGATATTAATATGAGTTTTCCAGAAAAAAGAACCATAAAATTAAAAAAAAATTGTAAGCTACTTAAGTGAAAGTGGGAAAATTTAACACACCAAAATAATTCATATCTATTTTTGTGGTAGAAAACATGAATATTGATTAAAAATAAATAAGTTTAATGGAAAATAAAATATAACGACTTTTGTAAAAAATCAACTTTGTATCATCAAAGTACCCCCACATTCAAGTATATCAATTTGCCCCATCTGTTGTTTTTGAACAAAAACCTATTATTAAAAAAAATTGGAGCCTAAGGTCTAGTATGTTAAGGGGACACATGACATAAAATGCATCAAATTTTCGATTTTCCAATTTTGCTTTTCAAAAAAAGTATAACGTAATCATAATTTCCAAAAATATGTGTAGTTTTGAAATATGAAAAGCCGTCAAAAAACGCGTTTACTTTTGTATTTGTAACATTTTTTTATAAGCCTTTAAAACTTTAATTCCATTTTTCACAGTTTCAACTTTTTCGATGTTTTGGTACACTTTTAAAAAAATCTATTATAGTTAGAGATTCCAAATTTTCCCTACATATAAACCTTACTAATTTCTAAAATAATACCCTCCGAATAAACTATCAGAGTTATATTTCAACAGAAAAAAGGTTTTTTATGTCTTAAATTTGATGGATTTTTGAAACCCGAATTTAAATTTTTTTTAATTAATTGTTATGTAGCTAAAACAAAAAGGATTCTTATTATTATCTATCAAGTTATAATCTATAGCTGGTCCAAATTTTAAAGTAAAATGTGCAGTAGTTTTTTTAAAAAATGTACCTTAACAACACTTAGTCAATATGTATCGTAGAAACTAAGTCCATTTTAACTCTAAATTTAAATATTAAAATATTTAATTTTTTTTATTTTTCTTGTGTTATATATAAACTACAGTATCTTGACTGCTTTCTGTAAAAATTTTAAAGATGGGAATGCATTTTTATTTATATTTCTGAAAGAAATTGGTAAGCTAAATTTCACGTATTTTGGCTGTCGAGATGTCTTGTGTCCCCTTAAGGGGAGTCGGTACCTTTGATACCTTCAAAAACTCGATTTTGAGGTTTTTCTGAATGTTCCAGATTCTACATTTTATGACCTTCACAACGATGCCTCATTAATGCATAAAATCAAAGTAGAAGTGCATTGAATTGTCTTTTAAAAGCACAACAACTCTATTTCTTCTGGGAAGATTTTAACATTAAAATGCGTTTCCCTCAAAATGAACTTTTTAAAACTGCGTGTACCTTTTTCTCAGCATCTACTGTATGTATTGAGCTCATATTTGCACCATATCTTCTTCAGATGTACTTTTAACATGAGCATTTTTCCAATATTTTCAGCTAAACCTGTTTTAGACCTGTTTAGACAAAAATGACGTTTTTTCAGAATTTTTAAGTGAGGCTCACTCATTATTTTTTTAAAAAATGCCTTAACATTATATTGATAGAAGCTCATGTCTGTTTGAAGACTAGAGTGCATTGATTGCATATTAAAAATTTGAGATTTTTATGTGCAATAGTTTTTCAGAAAAGGGTACACAAAGTTTGTAAATTTAACATGATAGGTATACAAGGTTCCGACTCCCCTTAAAAGAAATCGGGTGGATTGGATTCTCCTAGAAAGCCTGAATTTTTCGGTATTGAAACTTTTAGAATTCCTAGCTCCCGAACCCAGTTTTAGATAATCAATTAACTAGACCCCATTGTTTAAAATAGGGCTCCCATCTAACATCTGCAATGAACTGGAAAAAAAATTACAACGCAAGGTACCGAATTAATCGTCATTCCTTTATTGTTTATGGTAACGCCTCCAATTTCGGATAGAAAATTGCATATTAATATTGCCTTAAATATGGAACAGTTTAAAACCCGAAAAAATTATGTTAAGGAGGGTCTTAAACACTTCTTTCCGCTCCTTTGATCTCGGTCCAGGTGGGTGGAGCTTAGCTTTATCGCTCTAAAAAAAATACTTCTCATCGGTTTAAAATTACAAGAAGTACACCATCACGTAGCCCAGAATGTCTAGTTTACTATTCTGAAAGAACGAGTTTCTGAAAGCATTACTGGTATCCCAAAAATCCGGAACTCCCTTTCCATTCTATTGCTCTTAACCCTTTGAAGCCTGCCTTTTCTATGGTGGGAGGGGCCACGCATCAGAGTATTTCGTCATTGTTAAGAGGTTACTGTAAGGTGCTGCCATCTTCACTCGAAGAAGAGGGTCGAAAGATAAACGAAGTACTCATTGACTGGATTTATTGGAATCAAATTTTAATTAACTTAAAAAAGTCCCACTGATTAATAACTTACATTTTCTGAAAGGGGAAGAAATTCTCTACATTGCGTGATGCTTTTCGAGAGGCTGGATGATTTATTTAAGAAATAAATTAACTAAACACGCCTACGGAAAAATAGCATTGGGAAATTGAACTGCCAGACTGAACTTGACCTAAATGAACTAATTAAGCCAATTAAGGGGTTTTAAACACTCGATTCAATTCGAACAATTATCGGACAAAGTTATAGCAAGAGGGTTTAGCCTCGGAATGGTTTTTAATTTGATTTTGAGCAAATTTGCAAAATCATTCATAATGCTGTCATTTGGAGAGTTTTTGTCCTAATTTGAAAAGTACTGTAAATTAAAACTTGATAACAGTTGATAAATTGAATATTAACTCTATATTTCAATAATCGAACTCGGAAAGGTACCAATTTTTATTTTAAATACCTCAATTTTTGAGTTTTCAGACCCCTGTTTTCTAATGAATGAAGAGTGCATTTAAGTGGAAACTGGTAACTTGGACGCTACATAAATCCCTAACAAGCTTAAGGAACATTCACCCGTCTTAGATAAAAATGTTTTACAGCTCATACTAATATGAATTTCAAAAAATACCACTTTATCAGAGATTTTTCCCAAAAACCAAGCTGTAATGCTATTCCTGTGGAAAATTTTAACTAGCAATTTAAACTAATCGAAACGCTTCCAGACCCAATGTATATTGTTTCAATCTACTTATGGTTTGTTGTTTGAAAGGGGAAACTGCGAAATTCTAGTTCGTTGGGCGTCCACAAATTTAACTAGCAATATCGTTATTTTCAAAATACCTTCCGAACAAACACTCGGATCGCTTAGCAAAAACAACCCTCTTAAAGAACGTTTTGAGGTGCGTAATAATCATATAAATACAAGTGTGGTAAACCGCCAGAAAAAGAACTAGGAGTAATTGAATTTCGACGTAGAACAATGGCGACGGGGAACGAGCAACGGTTTTTTCGCCGCCCGCTGTCTCCGTTGGAGGTCCCGCCCAACAATCCGTTGTCAATCTTTTCCCAATCGCGCTCGTTATATTGTTCCAAACACTTTGAGAGTTTTATACATTGAAGCCCATTCGATTAGGCATCGATCGGTACCAAGCATTAACTGTCGGGTACTTTAGTTCGTTCGGAATCCGAGTAACGGATTTTGGAAAAAGATTTTTTTTAAACTTGTAAAATACGATTTAAATAGTTAAAATAATAGAATCAACTTGAAATTTTGATACGTTGTAGGGGCATAAGCGGGGCAACTTTTATTAGAATTTCGTAATCAAATCTCGATTAGGGGGCCTTCCAGAAATTTAAAACTGCTATAATCGTAATTAATTAATTAAAAATCAACTGATTAACCCAAACTCTTAGTTCCAAATTAATTTTAATAATATTTTCTGATCCTCACCGACCCTCATTCCAGCTCTATATTCTTAATTTTGGTTTTCTCATTAAATACCTATTTCTCCTAATATTTGACTCGTCGTTCATTGAGAGCATCCAGTGTACACGCTTCTTACACGTGTATTACACACTTTTCAGCTCCACTCTTCCTCCTGCTCAAGTACCAAGTTTCAGGTTCCCTGTGGAGTCTCGACAATAAATAAATAAATAATTGCTTCTAATAACCACTTTGTAATTACAACACTAACACCTCCACACACCAAGTTTTGGCCTTTCTCCTCCTCTCCTCTCTTCGTGACTCTTTGGAGATTAATTGCGAACTGGTAGTATGCCTACCCACCCCTTAGTCCTGAGTGTAATCACTCTTGTAGTACTAATGCATCCTAGTAGTATGCCTACTTGTTCTGCCCCGAACATAAATGCAATTGAATGGTATGCCTATTCATAAAAGTGTTTTTTTTTTTCTCCTGGGTGTAAGCACCCTTGTAGTACTAAATTGCATTGTGGTAGTATGCCTATCATTAAACTGATTGGTATGATATAGGGTAAGACAGTTCGGTACATGCCCTGGTGTGATTGACCAGTGGACCCGACAGCAGGGACTGGGGGAGTAACAACCTGTGGCAATCGCATTGCGAAATTAATGAGTAATCATTAAGAGTACCTGTGATCCTTGGGCCCCTCCCCCTCGTCTCAACTCACATGAAAAACTCTTCCAAACCACGTGTTTGTGTGTCAGAATTCAATATCTGTGAGTTTAGTAGTTGTGAGGCCTAGGACTCCCCGTCGTGAGCACTGCACCAATGCCTCTCTTGTCTTCACGCCCTCCATTGCCAACAGTAGTTCCTCTATTGTAGAGTTAATTGCTATGTAGCGGTATGCCCGTTAATTAACGCATTGGGATTGTCTGCCAATCCATTTTCATGCATCTCCAGTGGGTCACTTTCATCCTATCTAAATATTAGTTTAATGATAGGTAATAAATAGGTATAATAGTAGAAAATAAGTAGTTATTTGAAACACAACCTCTCCCATTGCTATAAATTAATAATTAAGCCCCCCAGAGCTCTAAAAGTGCACTACCTTTGGACAAAAGGCTCCATCTAGCAAATAGTAAAATTCTGTACATAAGAGGCTCCATTAGCCCTTATTGCCTGCCTCAACCCCTGTCACTCATTTGTAACTCAGACCAATATTAACTAACCCCCTTACCAATTAGCTCATAATAATCCCCTTGACTTGTTTGCTGATTGCTTACCTATAATTAATTGTATTTAAGCTAATTAATTTGACTCAATTCCTCCCCTCCCTCCTTATGTATGCTCTTGCTTGGCTTGAGTTTCTCTTCGCACATATGTTGCTCTACCAACATTATACTAAAATCCCCTCACCATATAGCTCATGATAGCCCCCTTGACTTGTCTTCAGATTGCTTACTTGTAATTAATTCTTAATGAGCCAACCAATTTGACTCATAATTCCCCTCCCATTATGATATACTCTTGCTTGGCTTGAGTTTCTCCTCGCACACTTGTTGCTCCTCCCATCATACACTAATCCCCTCACCAAATTGATAATAATATTAATTCCCTAGACCTGACTTCACACTGTTAAATTGTATTAAGTAATACTAAGCCAATTTCTAATTTTGTTTGCTCATTGAACTTCCCCTTTCCTACATGCCTAGTCTAACTGAGCATCCCATCTTGACCTCTCCTGGGTGACGCTGCCGGTTATTTTCTTGAACTTATATATTTTTATCCTCGCATCAACCTCATGCACTCTATTCCAAATTCAAAATTTTAACCTTTTTGATCCCCTTTTCCAAATTCGCCACACCTATTCTGGCCCAACTCTAACACTTCTTCAGGCTGTGCTCCAGATCTCTGTGCCTTGGCTTGCTGCAACTTCTTATCCTTCGAGCACTTCTCACAAGTGTTTCTTCTCCATCTTCGTGTGTGTCTTCTCTTCGTTCTGTGCTCTTCACCCAAGTGTGCTTTTCATTTTCAGTCAAGTGCTACAAACTTTCGTCAGCACTAGTGTACTTTTGTGCTTCACCCCTCTGTGACTCTCTCGACGAACTCTCACTGTCAAGAACTCTGACTCTTTCTGCTTCATTTCGGGCTACAATGGACTCCCCCCCAACTCCACCTGCGTTTAACACACGCGCCTCATCGGTCAACCGATTTCACGCCTTTTCGCGCCATCCACGCCTTTCTGCCCTTGAGGACTGCCCCCCCAGGGCCGCCTCCTTGTCTAGACTGGCAACTCCCACTCATGTCTCACCGTGTCGTCAAACCTCACCTCCCTCTGCTGGATCCCCGAATCCGCTGGCCTCATCTTGCCCTGTTTTTTCTGACCTCAAAATTGGTTGTGAACGGGTCGTTCTTGCACCGCTGATTTTCGACTCTGCTGGTTTCGTTACTGTTGCCGAGGGAACCTTTCAAGTCTCCAACCCTCCCCAGTCACCTCTCCCAGTGTCCTCTCTCGGCTGCACCCCACCTCCGTACCGCTTCTCAGCCAACAAAGAAGTCACTCCTATCCTCAACGCCTCTATCGGGTCGCCACTGTCAGATTATTGGTCATCCCCCTCTTCGAACCAACAGCCCACTCAGGATCCTGAAGTTGACTCTGGCTCGCCTGACCCTGAACTTATCAACTTCATCTTCCAGTACACAAAGGCTGCTTCTTCATCCCCGCCGTTCAACCCCGTCGCAGGTTTTATGCCCTGCTCTCCTGAGGTGGTTGACCTGACAGCTCCTGATGACCCCCCAGCTTTTGTTGATGGAATTTCACACCTCTCTCTCGCTCCTGTCTCATCAGTCTCTTCGGCTCCGTGCGGTCTTAACCCGGAGTCTGTTGACAAGGGTGTCTTGATATGTTGCTCTCCTCCTCCGGAGGATCAACCTCAGCCTTGCCCCTTGTCAACAAATGACCAGACGCCTCGCTGCAGTCGTCCTGCTTTACGAGCCCCACGATCCCACCCACAGAAACTTAAATCTGTAATTCATGTTCCACTCGGCTTCCGCCAGCCATCGACCTCCCAGCCGAACAGTGACTCTCAAAAGCTTGCGCCTAAGCCCGCTACTTCTTGCGACAACATTCCTGCCCTGTCTTCAGTCCAGCAACTCAGGACCTTTCCTGTGCTTGTTGGACATCTCAATGATGCCAGAATCTCCGAAACCAGAGAGTTTCTCCAGGGACTGCCTCCTTGCACCTCCTCTACCACAGGGGGTAAGGGCCCTCGGAATGAATGGCTCTTTGGCGACTTGCCTTATTCATACTCTGGACGCACCATCCAGCCTACTGGCTCCTTTTCTCAGCTTGCTCCTCTCATCTCTGATCTCTGTGAGGAACTCTCCCTCCGCACTCCAAATGCCTGCCTCATCGTCCACTACCCCAAGGGCACCCTTGGTATTAATCTCCATCGTGACGATGAGCCAGTGCACGCCTCAGATCAGGTTGTCACCTTTTGCTTCGGGGCCACTGCCTCTCTTATGCTCCGGCGTGATGCTCGACGTGGCTTCAAAGGCACCACAAAGAGCCTCTTTTGGAAACTCCGTGACGGAGACTTTTATGTTCTACAACAACAAAATAACTTTCGTCACGGTATTTCGGCTATTGAAGAAGACGAGAATGGTCGTTGGGCTCTTACTTTCCGTATTTTCAAGACGGTCTCCCATTGCAACCCCGTCTCTCAGACCTCATCCTCCCACAACCAAGATGAATCTTTTGCACCCAACAAGGACTCTACCAATTCTCATAAATCGAAGTTTGACTGCAAAAACTGTGCCTCTTCCTTCACCTCCCACCCTGAGCTCAAGTCCCACCTCCTTAGCTCCAGCTGTGGTACAGAATGCATCTTCTGCTCCAAAAAATTCTCTGCAGCAGCTGACATGTTCCGTCACTCACTGGCCATCCATAAGACTGACCTCACTGATGTCTCCCTCTTTGATGACCCCTCAACAACCTCTCCTCAGAACTCCACTTCACCTTCTGACGCGTTCAAATGCCTTGCATGCCTCACAGCCTTCAAGTCACCCATGGCTCTCTCGGAACATGTCCTCCTCCACCATCTCACAGATACTCCTTCAGACTGTAATCCGTCCTTGACGAAGACTCCTTCCACTTCTTCAGACTCTAAACGGGCAACCAGGCCTTCCTCTAAACCCATCAACTCTGACGCCAAACTCACCAGGAAAATGACCCTGAATTGCCGCCTCTTCAAGTGTGAAAGTTGTCCTTTCACGGCGCCCACAACACAACTCCTTGCAATCCATCACCGCAAGCCCTGTGTGCCTTCCAAACTCAATGGTCAACCCCGCAAGTCATCTCCTAAAACTGGCAAACTCTCACCTCCACCTTCTTCTCGTTCCTCTGCTGCATCCTCTCGTAAGCTCTCTCCTCAGCAGAGCCCCCCTCAACTAAACCCACCTCACAAAACCACATCAACTATCCCTACCAATAACTCACCTGACGATTCTCCTTCTGCTCCACCCCCTGCCTGGCACCCCACGAGTTCACCAAATGTCATCAATCTCAACTTTCAATGTGAAGGCTGCTCTCTCCGCTTTACTGATCTCACGGCGGTCAACTCCCACCGTGCGGACTCTACCACTTGCTCATCTTTCGGCACCTTCTGCGTTGCTTGTGGATCCTTACACAACTCTATCACAGACCTTAAGGCCCACCTCAAATCTACGAACTGCTCCCTCTCCACACATCCTGTCTCCGCTGCCCTTGCCTCCATCGCGCCAGGGCCAGCATTCTCCAGTTCTCCTGCCGCCTCGGACCTCGTCCTCAACGACAACCCCAAAGTTGTTTGCACTGCCTGCAACAAACTCCTATCAAAGCCCAGCAGTGTACACTTCTCTGGGCGTTGTGATAGCGGCCTTTTCAGATGTTCATGTGGTGAATTTGCCTCCATCTCCCTGGAGGATGTCTTTGTTCACTTCCGTACGTCTCACAACTTCATCTGGCCACACCCCCTCCCATCAGCTGACACTCCGCTCCTTCCGGACATCAATCTCACATGTGCCAATTGCAACACATCTTTCGTGCGTGCTGTTGCCCTCCAACGCCACAGCCTCTCCTGCAAAGCTAAAACCTCATCTCACTCAGAGCTGGACGGGGCCCTTCCTCGGAACTCTGAACCGCTTTCTGATGACGATCTGGACACTGACCCCACCTTTAACCCTGGCAAACACCTCCCATCCTCTGATGGCGACAGTGAACCTCAACCAGAACTCATCAATGACCACTTCATCTGCAAATTTTGCAATGAACCCTTCTCCACCCTCAAACAACGCAACAAGCACATCAAACTAATTTGTCCCAAATCTAACCAAAGACCTGCCAATCCATTTGAGTCTTCACAAAATGACCAGCCTTTTTCTGCCTCCCTCCCGAGAGACGACTCCTCGGTCATCACCTCCCTGTTTTCTGTGGGTACAGGGGACTCCACTGCTCGAGCCATACAATGCTTACAGTGTGGAAAAATTTTTGATACCATCCCACGTCTCAAGAGGCACAAGAAAGTCTGCAAGTCTAAATCCCACAAGTGCCAATACTGTAACTTCTCGGCACCCTCCTTTCGTCTTCTACATACCCACCAGGTCACAAGTTGCGCCCAACGCCGTGCTGTTGCTGAGGCTGCCAGAGAGGCGTGTGGTTTCAATAACCAGAACCCCACACAGGCCTCCGCTCCTGCTTCCTCGGCTGATGACTTTGTCGTGCCACGACCACTCCGCTCTCCTGCTCGAGCCACCAGCCGGCCTCCTGCTCCTCCCTCTGACACTGGTGACACTGCTTCCATCGCTTCTGGCAACACCGTGACGGCACCAAATTATATGGAAGAGTTTGCTGACCATCCCGCCTTCGCCGTTGACCTGGTAGAGAATACTCTCACCACCTTTTTTCCTTTTCCAGTTGAGGCCAGTTGTCCCTTCGTTGGTTGCAAGAACGACCCTTGCTCCACTCTGTACTGGACTCAGTCTAAACAAACAATGAAGAAACACTTTAAATCCCATCATCAATTTGATCCGCCTCTTCATTCGCAATTTAATCACTGCCTCATCTGCGACACCAGAGTTGGTGACAAGCCTAAATACCACGATTGTCTTCGCCACTGCATCATGAGAGCGGTAGTCCCTTCCACTACGCTCTTTCACTGCTCCAGATGTCAACGGGCTTTCACCAACTCTAGAGCCTTGAATAACCACCTCCACTCTCATCGGGTCAACGATGCGAAGGCCCTTGGTAACAATCGCGCCTCTGGCCCACTGATTGACAGCCCTCCCCAAGCTACACAGACTAGACTTGGACCATCAGTTGATGACATCAACAACTTAATTGAAGACATGAGACATGCTTGCCCTACTCCTCAGCCTCCGACCAACCCACAACAGGCACCACAACAACAGGCCCCACTTATCAACATCCTTGCCCCTCCAAGGCCTCCCCGCCGGCGTCGTCCCCAAGAAGATGCAGCCCTCACACCATTCACTGACCTCTTCCTGGCCCTCGCCAACGAGAGTAACCCTGTAGTTGCCTGGACACAGTTTGAAACCCTGCTGGATGAGGTCCTGACCAAAGTATATACCACATGCAACATCAGACCCAGGGACCCAATGGTCAGCCAACCAAGGAGCTCTCCGCCCAACATCGATGATCCAGCTGTAATTCAACAAAGATACAAGTACAACCGCCGAAGCACCATCAGGCTCATTGTTGAAGGCCCCTCACAAAACCACCAGTTCCCGAAGCAGGCTTTACAAGATCACTTTACTAAACCTGACTTCACTGGCACTATTGACGCCTCGGTCTTCTCGACACAAGGTATCACGGCTGCTCCCTCTCCTGTGCCCATCGAGCCCTTTTCTCCTCAAGAGGTTGCTCGACGCCTTAAGAGGTTTGAGAATAGTGCGCCTGGGCCTGATGGTGTCACCTACAAGAACTGGAGGACAGTCGACCCTTCTTGTGAGTGCCTGTGTGCGGTATTTAATTTTTGTCTTTCCCGCAAGAGGATCCCGGCCTCTTGGAAAGTATCGAAATCCATCCTCATCCCTAAGAAGAATGGATCTTCCTCCGACATCACCAACTGGCGGCCGATTGTACTTTCAAATACGATCGCCAAGATCTATTCTTCACTTCTCCAGAGTCGCCTCTTCAGCTGGGTGGAAGACAATGAACTGCTTCATCCGGGCCAAAAGGGCTTTCGGCCCTACGATGGGTGTATTGAGAATAATATGCTCCTGAAGTGGTTCCTGGACTCCGCCCGCCTGAAGAGGCCAACCGCCTCGTCCAACAACAAAACAGAGTCTGAAGCTTGCGTCGCCTGGCTGGACTTCCGGGACGCGTTCGGCTCCGTACCTCACCAGGTCATCTTCCTTGCACTTGCTGCTTATGGAGCCGGACGTGAGTTCATCGAGGCGACTAGAAGTCTTTTTGATGGAGCAGCCACCATTTTTCACGGTGCTGATGGCCCCACGCAACCCATCCTCCTCAAGCGTGGCATAATGCAAGGAGACCCCCTCTCGGGGTTACTTTTCAACATCGCCGTTGACCCAGTCCTCTGGTCAGTCAACCCCGAGCCGGGGTGCAGGAGCCTCCTTGCCTACGCCGATGATATTTCACCCATCGCGCGTAACCCTAAAGATCTCCAAGCCCTCATCGACCGCCTCTACACCGTGAGCAGTGGCATCGGATTGACCCTCAACCCGAAGAAGTGCGCGTCCATCCACCTCTCGGGCATCAAACCTACTGGCTGTCGCCCTACCGTTTTTAACGTTGGCGGCTCCCCCATCAAGGTCCTCTCTGACGGCGAGGAAGAAGCCTACCTTGGATGTCCTGTTGGTTTCCTTCATGAAACCTTCAGGGCATTCGACGCCGTCAGATTTCAAGAAAAGGCACTGGCGGTCCTTACATCGAAATTATCTTACTGGCAGCGCCTTGAGGCCATCAAGACATTCATCTTTCCAGCTCTTGTCTACTCCTTCCGGCTCGGCGTCTACAATAAAACCATGCTCAAAGCCCTGGACACTAACCTAAGACCCTACTTAAAGAGACTTTTCAACGTCATTGACAATGCAACCAGCTCCTTCTTATACGGGCCCTTCTCCCGTGGCTGTGCTGGGCTCCCTGAGTTGGCTGAGGAGGCGGACTACTTTGCTGTGGACACTGCTTTCAAACTCCTCACCTCTCGGGACCCAGCCATGGCAAAAGCTTCGTTTCTGAATTTAATGAAGCACGTCGAATGGCGTTTGGGCGCTGCCGCCGCCCCTGACCCTGCTGGTTTCTTGACATGCAAACAGGATGGCGCGTTTGCCAATAAGACCAATGCTTTGTCATCTGTCTGGTCCGCGGCCCGAATGGCATCTGGTCATCTCGACATAAAGTGGTATTTCAACGGATCCGTCCCCCACCTGATCATTGGGAAGGCCAGAATTGAGTTCGTTCACCGCCGAAAAGTTGCAGGCACCATCAGGAACCAGCAGAAGGAGCTTCTCTTCCAGCGCCTCCTCGCCTGCCCCAATCAAGGAAAAACCTTCTTCTCCATCTCGAAGCACAAATCTTCATCATCTTTCTTTCATACGGGCCTTTATTGTGCTTTCCCTGATTGGCGATTCATCCATCCTGCCCGGCTTAATCTTCTTTCACTCAATGGTGTGGCCCACCTCTCCTCCTCTGGAAGCGCCACCTGTCGGAGATGCTCGACTGAGGATGAGACCCTCCCGCATGTTCTTAACCACTGCCAGCACAACATGCCACTCATCCTCATGCGTCACAACGCCATCGTCCACAGGCTGGTGGAACTCCTTCGGAATGAGGTCGAAATCTTAGCCTTGGACAAAACCTTACGCGCCGTTCCTTGCCTGCGTCCTGCTCATGACAAGAGAGATGCGGTTAGGCCCGATATCATCTTTCGGCATAATGGCACGTTCTACCTCGTTGACGTAGCGGTCACCTTTGAGAATGGGCTTGACCCCTTCAAGAATGCTCGCAACACCAAATTTGACCGCTACCGAGCCTGTGCTGGGCGTGTCACAGCCATCGGCCCCGTGGAGATCGTACCCTTTGTCGTCGGTTCGCTTGGATCTTGGGACCCTGCCAATGATCCCTTCATCCTCAAGTTCTGCGCTCGCTCCTATGCCAAGACATTCCGGGAGTTGTGTCTCTCTGATGCTCGCTTCTACTCCCGGAATATTTTCAATTTGCACACTGGCCGACAAAGGGAACTGGAGATCACCAGTTATCACCCCCATGGCCGCCCCACTCTTCCTCTGCCACCCATCTCCAGCGAGATCCCGATCCGTGCCTCTCCTGATGATGCCTCCTCCCTTGGAGACCCGATGGCCATTTCTCAAGCTGACGACCCCCTGGCTGACTCCCAAACCTTCTTCCCAGTCACGTCGGGGCCTCTCGTCTTGGAGTCTGCCGACCCGTCAGCCTCGTTTCCGATTGAAGTTGACCTTCAGCCTTTTAACGTGTCGGTTGACCAGGCGCTTGGTGTTCTCCCTGTTGCTTCTTCAGATCTTCCCGTCACTGACTCTCTCCCTGACCCTTCCGTCACTGACTCTATCCTGGAGCCACCTGTGGACTCTATCCTGGAGCTACCTGTGGACTCACAGACTCTTGCCCCTGCGGGCTCTGCAGAACAGACTCTGTAATATTCATCATTCTTTATAAACTCATCATGTAAATTCTCCATTTTGTAAATCGACCTGTAAAATCACCATTGTATTCCACCTATTTTCTCATTGTACAAATTCCATTGTAACCACATCAGCCTTTGTAATCATCATCCCTTTTTTTTTTTTTTTACTTCACTTTCATCTGCACATATCATCCATTCATCCTATGTTAAAGGATCAGTTTGTATATATAATTAAGAGATAAATAAAAGGTTTTAAAAGTCTGTTCTTATCAGCTTAATATCTGGTAAGCCCGCGAATGTGGGCGATCCAATATTATAGCAATTTTTGAACAGTAGTTGCATTCAGTATTTATACTGTTTGCAGCAAGAGTCCCCGAGTCCTTACACTCTCGATTCGGTGGGCTCATACTTTTAAAAAGTAGCTATAACATTGGATCGCCCTCTCTCGCTTACCAGACATATCAAAGTCTGATAAGAACAGATACTACACTTCACTTTGAGAAGGAAAAGAAGAAAAAAAATTCTCTAAGTACTCTCTCTCCCATTACAGAAGAAAAAAATTCTAAGTCCTCTCTCTCATTACAGGAAGAAAAGAGGAGTCCGACCAGCACGAAATATTCCTTGTCAACCGCCGAAGAGAAAGACCCGCATCCCTTCTCCAAAACATCAAGAGAAAGTCGTCTTTTCTTCGCAACACACACACAGCCTGTAGAACTGGTTTCTCCTTCAGAGGACTTCTCTAGCGCGAAAGAAAACTAGAGTTCGTGGAGCGGTCAACCCTTCATCCCCCGAGTGGATACATAAGCTTCAAAATACCTAGGGGAATCACAGTGACAGTTCAAGAATCCCAAGACCGAAGGGTAAGTTGCACCTCGTCTTGTTATAACACTGATGTTACTATCAAGTATTTCAACTAACTACTGCTTCATTCTCGGAAGTCTACCAAATTCCAATTGTTGTCTCCATTGTTAGGAAACCTATTCTTTGTTGGGATCGGAATAGCAAGATCGATTGTTAAAGCACTGCTGGCCAACACTTGATTCATTGTCATCGTCGGCAACAATGGTTTTTGTCAAAATCATACACTCTTTCTCGCGAAAACGGCAGGCAAAAGATATTTCCAATGCATTGCTGAAGTACCTCTGAGTGAGGAGAACATCACTACGTTTCTATTTAAAAGTCGCCACTAAAGAAATCGGGCCGTGAAAGAATTAAAAAAGAGTTCACGAAAACCATCGGTTCACTATTCCGTCGTCTGTTTTTCTCACGTACCCCAATTTCGATCCATTTCAAAAAAATACTTCCATGCGCCTCTATAGAATGAAACTGTTATGAATTGCAAGTGGAATTAGGGTAGTTAAAGAGACGCTTCCTTTCGAATCCGTAATTAAATGTTTAGACCGATTTTCGAACTTAAACGCATAGAATGCCAAATACGCAAGTCCCCTATAATTGATGTAACAAACGTCATGTCACGAAATTCAGCACCAAATGAAAGCTGAGAACGAGTCCACTAGAATGATACCAAACACCACCCGATTTTACCGAAATCAGGGTAATTCAAAAATAAGGTGACCACCGTGACCTTGGGTCAGTAAAACCCAAAAAGTGAAGAATAACAAATACTTTTACCATAAAAAATGTAAATTAACAGTTTTATTGTTGATAAGGATATTAATATGAGTTTTCCAGAAAAAAGAACCATAAAATTAAAAAAAAATTGTAAGCTACTTAAGTGAAAGTGGGAAAATTTAACACACCAAAATAATTCATATCTATTTTTGTGGTAGAAAACATGAATATTGATTAAAAATAAATAAGTTTAATGGAAAATAAAATATAACGACTTTTGTAAAAAATCAACTTTGTATCATCAAAGTACCCCCACATTCAAGTATATCAATTTGCCCCATCTGTTGTTTTTGAACAAAAACCTATTATTAAAAAAAATTGGAGCCTAAGGTCTAGTATGTTAAGGGGACACATGACATAAAATGCATCAAATTTTCGATTTTCCAATTTTGCTTTTCAAAAAAAGTATAACGTAATCATAATTTCCAAAAATATGTGTAGTTTTGAAATATGAAAAGCCGTCAAAAAACGCGTTTACTTTTGTATTTGTAACATTTTTTTATAAGCCTTTAAAACTTTAATTCCATTTTTCACAGTTTCAACTTTTTCGATGTTTTGGTACACTTTTAAAAAAATCTATTATAGTTAGAGATTCCAAATTTTCCCTACATATAAACCTTACTAATTTCTAAAATAATACCCTCCGAATAAACTATCAGAGTTATATTTCAACAGAAAAAAGGTTTTTTATGTCTTAAATTTGATGGATTTTTGAAACCCGAATTTAAATTTTTTTTAATTAATTGTTATGTAGCTAAAACAAAAAGGATTCTTATTATTATCTATCAAGTTATAATCTATAGCTGGTCCAAATTTTAAAGTAAAATGTGCAGTAGTTTTTTTAAAAAATGTACCTTAACAACACTTAGTCAATATGTATCGTAGAAACTAAGTCCATTTTAACTCTAAATTTAAATATTAAAATATTTAATTTTTTTTATTTTTCTTGTGTTATATATAAACTACAGTATCTTGACTGCTTTCTGTAAAAATTTTAAAGATGGGAATGCATTTTTATTTATATTTCTGAAAGAAATTGGTAAGCTAAATTTCACGTATTTTGGCTGTCGAGATGTCTTGTGTCCCCTTAAGGGGAGTCGGTACCTTTGATACCTTCAAAAACTCGATTTTGAGGTTTTTCTGAA
This sequence comes from Tetragnatha versicolor, assembly GCA_024610705.1. Lineage (NCBI taxonomy): Eukaryota > Metazoa > Arthropoda > Arachnida > Araneae > Tetragnathidae > Tetragnatha > Tetragnatha versicolor. Next base: position 28,518 of record JANDEH010000108.1, read on the forward strand.
TGTTCCAGATTCTACATTTTATGACCTTCACAACGATGCCTCATTAATGCATAAAATCAAAGTAGAAGTGCATTGAATTGTCTTTTAAAAGCACAACAACTCTATTTCTTCTGGGAAGATTTTAACATTAAAATGCGTTTCCCTCAAAATGAACTTTTTAAAACTGCGTGTACCTTTTTCTCAGCATCTACTGTATGTATTGAGCTCATATTTGCACCATATCTTCTTCAGATGTACTTTTAACATGAGCATTTTTCCAATATTTTCAGCTAAACCTGTTTTAGACCTGTTTAGACAAAAATGACGTTTTTTCAGAATTTTTAAGTGAGGCTCACTCATTATTTTTTTAAAAAATGCCTTAACATTATATTGATAGAAGCTCATGTCTGTTTGAAGACTAGAGTGCATTGATTGCATATTAAAAATTTGAGATTTTTATGTGCAATAGTTTTTCAGAAAAGGGTACACAAAGTTTGTAAATTTAACATGATAGGTATACAAGGTTCCGACTCCCCTTAAAAGAAATCGGGTGGATTGGATTCTCCTAGAAAGCCTGAATTTTTCGGTATTGAAACTTTTAGAATTCCTAGCTCCCGAACCCAGTTTTAGATAATCAATTAACTAGACCCCATTGTTTAAAATAGGGCTCCCATCTAACATCTGCAATGAACTGGAAAAAAAATTACAACGCAAGGTACCGAATTAATCGTCATTCCTTTATTGTTTATGGTAACGCCTCCAATTTCGGATAGAAAATTGCATATTAATATTGCCTTAAATATGGAACAGTTTAAAACCCGAAAAAATTATGTTAAGGAGGGTCTTAAACACTTCTTTCCGCTCCTTTGATCTCGGTCCAGGTGGGTGGAGCTTAGCTTTATCGCTCTAAAAAAAATACTTCTCATCGGTTTAAAATTACAAGAAGTACACCATCACGTAGCCCAGAATGTCTAGTTTACTATTCTGAAAGAACGAGTTTCTGAAAGCATTACTGGTATCCCAAAAATCCGGAACTCCCTTTCCATTCTATTGCTCTTAACCCTTTGAAGCCTGCCTTTTCTATGGTGGGAGGGGCCACGCATCAGAGTATTTCGTCATTGTTAAGAGGTTACTGTAAGGTGCTGCCATCTTCACTCGAAGAAGAGGGTCGAAAGATAAACGAAGTACTCATTGACTGGATTTATTGGAATCAAATTTTAATTAACTTAAAAAAGTCCCACTGATTAATAACTTACATTTTCTGAAAGGGGAAGAAATTCTCTACATTGCGTGATGCTTTTCGAGAGGCTGGATGATTTATTTAAGAAATAAATTAACTAAACACGCCTACGGAAAAATAGCATTGGGAAATTGAACTGCCAGACTGAACTTGACCTAAATGAACTAATTAAGCCAATTAAGGGGTTTTAAACACTCGATTCAATTCGAACAATTATCGGACAAAGTTATAGCAAGAGGGTTTAGCCTCGGAATGGTTTTTAATTTGATTTTGAGCAAATTTGCAAAATCATTCATAATGCTGTCATTTGGAGAGTTTTTGTCCTAATTTGAAAAGTACTGTAAATTAAAACTTGATAACAGTTGATAAATTGAATATTAACTCTATATTTCAATAATCGAACTCGGAAAGGTACCAATTTTTATTTTAAATACCTCAATTTTTGAGTTTTCAGACCCCTGTTTTCTAATGAATGAAGAGTGCATTTAAGTGGAAACTGGTAACTTGGACGCTACATAAATCCCTAACAAGCTTAAGGAACATTCACCCGTCTTAGATAAAAATGTTTTACAGCTCATACTAATATGAATTTCAAAAAATACCACTTTATCAGAGATTTTTCCCAAAAACCAAGCTGTAATGCTATTCCTGTGGAAAATTTTAACTAGCAATTTAAACTAATCGAAACGCTTCCAGACCCAATGTATATTGTTTCAATCTACTTATGGTTTGTTGTTTGAAAGGGGAAACTGCGAAATTCTAGTTCGTTGGGCGTCCACAAATTTAACTAGCAATATCGTTATTTTCAAAATACCTTCCGAACAAACACTCGGATCGCTTAGCAAAAACAACCCTCTTAAAGAACGTTTTGAGGTGCGTAATAATCATATAAATACAAGTGTGGTAAACCGCCAGAAAAAGAACTAGGAGTAATTGAATTTCGACGTAGAACAATGGCGACGGGGAACGAGCAACGGTTTTTTCGCCGCCCGCTGTCTCCGTTGGAGGTCCCGCCCAACAATCCGTTGTCAATCTTTTCCCAATCGCGCTCGTTATATTGTTCCAAACACTTTGAGAGTTTTATACATTGAAGCCCATTCGATTAGGCATCGATCGGTACCAAGCATTAACTGTCGGGTACTTTAGTTCGTTCGGAATCCGAGTAACGGATTTTGGAAAAAGATTTTTTTTAAACTTGTAAAATACGATTTAAATAGTTAAAATAATAGAATCAACTTGAAATTTTGATACGTTGTAGGGGCATAAGCGGGGCAACTTTTATTAGAATTTCGTAATCAAATCTCGATTAGGGGGCCTTCCAGAAATTTAAAACTGCTATAATCGTAATTAATTAATTAAAAATCAACTGATTAACCCAAACTCTTAGTTCTTGGTGTCTAAAAGTCACCAAAGGGACCAGTCACCACATACTAAAATTTCAGAAAGATCAATAAAGAACAAGTATGGTTAAAGCTCCTTTCCGTTTGCCCCTCTAGCAACAATGGATCCAGACAAAGGAAAAGTTCGTTGGACGGTTATTAGCGAATTGAAGGGGTTCTAATTGAGCTATGACTTTGAAATTTTAATATGTCATTAAATGTGCGACCCTAAAGATTCTATTAACTTTTGGGGTATGTGGTGATGTTGGGGGGTCGTATACAAATTAAAACAGCTATAAATTACCGAAATGGCGGGGGAAAAAATTAGAAACGACTAGTGCGATACGAATTCTGAAAGGTCTTTAAAAGTTGTACAACATACTGAAATTTCATTAAAATCCGTTGGTAACATTTCAAACTGCGATTTTTTGAAAATTTACAAGACACAGGAAATCGCCTACTATAGGCTTAATGAAAGCCTTAATATTGGCAGATCGACACGAAATTTTAATATGTTGGAGCCAGACACAAATTCTAAAACCTATTAAAGTTTCGGGGGTTCAAGTTAATTAGGGGGCCGTATACGAATTTACAAAGTCGAAAAGTCGTTAAAAATTCTGATTTGAATTCTAACAGAGCGATTTCTTAGTGCGACACGTACTTTTACTCGTCTAATAACAAGCTACAACAAATATTTTTTTCATGAATTTATGAAGAGATTTTTGGTCCATTTGGGAAAAAGTTTGAGATTTCGAAATAACCGTTCAAACCAGGTTGTAGAGCGCAATTTTTACACGATCCCCTAACAATTTCGAGTTCCCATTAGCATTTTTAATAAGCTTTCAAAATATATAAAGCTTTTTTCTGGGAAATAATTAGAATTTAAATGGTGATCTCGAAGTTGGGAAATGAACTGGAGTGAATCGCGTTCAGGACAAGTTGGCTCCATTCTGCTCCAGAAAATCCAGGAAGACGGAAATATCACCATTGAAACCCGTAATTCTGGAAGAACTTTGCCATAACGGTCCCGAACTCAAAGTAAAATCAAAATAATTTTTTTAAATAATATTTATCGATTTTTTTAGGATTTGCGGACTTGTGTTTTTTGAGGATGGTATCGACTTTTTTTCAAACTCTAGTAACTACCTAAATTATTATTCGATTGGTATAAAAATCGGATATGATGGACATCTAGAGGTTTGCTTTGAGTTTCATTCGCCGGATAAACGATATTTTATTTTCTATTGTGCCGAAAACGCGAAAAATGGACATTTTTCGGAACCAGAACGCTCGGTCGCCAAAGACTGGAAATTCGTTCCAATTATTTCAAATTCCAGATTCTGGGAGCTATGGCATCACACTCGAAGGGCTATGGGTCAGAGACGCGGTAAGAGTGTTTTAAAGGGACTTTCTCGCTCATAAACGGTAGACGGCCAAATCGGACGATGAAGGTGGCAACACCTTAACTTAGCGTTACGAGGACTGGAAAATTCGATATCTGGCTCTTCGAACGACTCACTGCGAGAAGCCAGCCTAGGATATTCGGTTTTCAGACCACTTTTTAGATCGGCTGCGGGGAATCGTGCGCGGAAAGGAACTCCGGCCGGGGATACGCTCCCGGACCTTTCGCGGAATGAGGACCTGCTGCGCATGGGGAAATGGAGGCGAGGGAGGGCCTGGGGACCCGGGGGAGGCGGCCTAGGAGTACGGCCTTCCCTCCAATAGCCGACCTAGGGGGTTCGACGGAGGCAAAGGCCGAGGGGGGGCCAGGGGCCTGAGCGGGCGCGCCTAGCGCGGACGTTTCACGGAGATTAGAAGATATCTTCGGAGGAAGGTACTAGGAATCTCCCACATCTTTTGTTTATTTTTTTTTCCAAAAACGAAAGTCAATTTCTACAGTTCAGAGAGAGTAGGCGAGGAACGAACAATAGCAACTTGGGGTAAAAATTTAAGTTTTGGCCGTAAAATGGTCAATTTTTGAGATTTTTTCACAGGATTTTTTCTGTAGCCGCTTTGCCCGTGTCTCGACGGGTTTAACTATTTTTTGAAAACGAAAGTGAATGAATTGTTATCGCTTCTCGGCCTTTTGGCTAAGATCAAAGTGTAGTATCTGTTTCTACGCTCCTCATTTGATCTTACCAAAAGGCCGTAATTTACGAGCCCAAGCTTGGGCATTGGTATTGGTGTATCCGTGAAGTGTTCCTCTTCAAGTTCGTGTGATTTTCGTCTGGATCTGACCACTGGTCAAGAAGTTATGAGCATCTAAGCGAAAAGTTGCAGCGAATCGGCCCAGCACTTCGCTCCGAAGACCCCTTTGGAGGGACCTGGAGCCCCCCCTGTAACAGGTAAGTGCATGGTGTCCGTGGATGAAATATCCCCCAAGGTGAGGGCTTCATTTTGATACCTTCCTTTTTGGTCTACCATTTATGGTTCAAAATTTGTGGCTATTTTAAGGTATCATCATGACTTTTTCCCCCTCAACGGACATTTTGGTTGATGCTTGGATCATATTGTAAATAATGTGTAATTAGTGCTCTTAAATATACTTGTCAATGTTTCTAATCATATACCCGTCTTCCGCTGATACATCAGCATCATTTTGTATATAATTTCATCTGGGTATATATTGATTATCTATGTCTAATTAGCAATCTCCCGGTAGCGTCACCTCAATAACGGCTTCCAAAATTGTCTAAATATTAGTAATTAAATAGAAATAAAATTGCTAGAATCTAATGATAATATGTATTCGATAGAGAATAATTTTCCACATCTTTTGGTTGTTGTTTCATGTCTGTATGATAGTTTTAAGTAGTAATTAATTAGTGTTTTCTATAATTTTCCCCGTTGCTCACTGTGTTGATATGTGAATGACCCCCTGTATTTCCTGGTTTTCATATTGAGTTGGCCCCCAATACCCAACTGAATCCAAATTTTGAAGCTAGAAGTGAAAGTGCTAGTGCATATCATTGCCTGTTAGGATAATAAAATAATGCTAAAATAATTTCTAAAATGTAAGAAATGATATTCATCCTAATACATACTGTAATTTAACTGTACTCATAACCTTAAGCTAACTGAAATTAAGATCACGCCACCTTATACCGTTGTACCTTCCACAGTGCATTGGTCACGTGGTATGGTAACTTGAATATGATATGGAATGAATGTGATGTCATTAATGAGGATATAGTAAGAAGACATAGGGTGCACAACACAGTGAGTAACGGTTCTTAATCAAGGGTGCCTCCAATGAAGATGACGTCACTGACATGTATAGTGACAATGGAATAGAGTGTCCATACCATACTATTGAATATTATGAGTGTCATTAGTTAATGAGCATAGTGTCAGAATAGATAGGTTGCACATAGTGTATACTGGTTGTAATGCAATAGTGTCTGCATGTTAATGACCATAGAGTCATTTAAGTATTGAGTGCTCAAGTACTCCTAGGTTTTCCAATTGACGATCATAGGGCTTAATGACTCATTAAACTCATTAGCGTAGATTGGGCTCAGACTTGGTACATAGTATTGTCTTGACTTAAGTTTTTCAGGGGCAGTGGTCAGTGGTCAGCCGCTTTTCATCAACTCTAAATATCCATCCTAGGTGGGGCAGGTGGGGTATCAGAGTTCGTAACTTTTCACACTGATTCAGAAAATGTAATTTTTATAACCCTCCTAATTAGGGTATCTAATTAAGCTAATTAAGGCACTTAAACTGACCAATGGTCAAAATCAAAATAGCCATTCTATTTATCTTGCCCCCCTTGCCCTACCTCTGGAGTTTCAGGTTCCTACTACAATTAGGGAGGATACTACAGAGGGGTCAAGACAGCTAATTAAGCGGTTTGACCACTCCACTGCCACCCCCCTATTGGAGGTAGGTCATAGGCTCGAGTATTTCTGGTCTCCTCTTATTGAGACCTTTCGTTTGAGCCCACTCTCGCTGCCCTATGATCGTTACTTCACTTAATGAGTTTTTCAATCAACTAATTAGCTCTAATTGACCATTTTCAAAATGGTCCGGAGGGGGTCGAGTGAGGTATCATTCTTCATGGTTTGGCTTCAGGAATATTTTCCAATTGACCACTGGTCAGTAGTGGTCAATCCCCAGTTTTTGCTGTTTTACTGCCCACTGGTCACTAATTAATTTTCCAAATTAAAGCCAACACTTTTCCTTGATCCTCACTGACCCCTATGCCAATAACCAACTCTGTATCTTATAATGGTCTAATATTTCAAAACAGTCATCTTAATTTAACATATCCTTCATTGGAGGTACCCATTACACATGATAACTACACGTGTACTACACACTTTTCAGATAACTTCATCAATGCTGCTCAAGTTTCAGGTCAACTGTGGAGTCTATCAATAAATAAAATTCTGATTACCATTCATAATGATACCTTACAACACTGACACCATTCACACACCACTCTTTGGCCTTTTTCTCACTCTAATCTTCCGTGGCTCATTAGAGATTAACTGCAAACTGGTAGTATGCCTACCTTCCCTTATTCCTGAGTGTAATCACTCTTGTAGTACTAAATGCATCCTAGTAGTATGCCTACTTGTTCTGCCCCGAACATAAATGCAGTGGAATAGTATGCCTATTCATAAAAGTGTTAATCCTGGGTGTAAGCACCCTTGTAGTACTAAAATGCAGTGCGATAGTATGCCTATCACTAAACTGATTGGTATGATATAGGGTAAGACAGTTTGGTACATGCCCTGGTGTGATTGACCAGTGGACCCGACAGCAGGGACTGGGGGAGTAACAACCTGGGGTAATCACATTGCGAAATTAATGAGTGATCATTAAGAGTACCTGTGATCCTTGGGCCCCTCCCCCTTGTCTCAACTCACATGAAAAACTCTTCCAAACCACGTGTTTGTGTGTCAGAATTCAATATCTGTGAGTTTAGTAACTGTGAGGCCTAGGACTCCCCGTCGTGAGCACTGCACCAATGCCTTTCTTGTCTTCACGCCCTCCATTGCCAACAGTAGTTTGCTCTAATATAGAGCTAATTGCAATGTAACGGTATGCCCGTTAATTAATGCACAGGGATTGTATGCCAATCCACTTTCATGCATCTCTGATGGGTCACTTTCACTCTATCTTAGAAATATCTTAATAATAGGTAAATATAAGTAATTAATACTGCTAATCATAGAAAATAAGTAGTTAAGTGAAACAAAACCATAACCAATGATTTAGACAGAGAATTAAACCCCCCAGACCCCTTAAACTGCATAGTCTTTGGACAAAAGGCTCCATCTAATAAATTGGATCATTCTCTACATAAGAGGCTCCATTAGCTAACATTGCCTGCCTCACCAATAATAACTCAACTACTAGTAAATGATAAATGGAGTATAATCCTAATAATAAGATAATAATAACAATAAAATAACAAGATAGCAATAAAATAACAATAAAATAAAATAATAAACTAACAAGAAGAATAAAATAAATCATGAATATATAAGTATATGAATAATGGTAAATCCAACTCAATACAACGAATTGAATAGATTCATAATGATAATAATAATGCCATAAATGATAACAAAATAATATCAGAATAGTAATAGTGTGATCATGGGATCAGTGTGATATAAAGTAATAATGGTATAATAATCCTGACCTGATACTTGTCCCTCTCCCTCCACAACAACCAACATAATGCTCCTCTTTGATGTGACGCTACCGGTTTTGTATATTCTTTATCCTTGCATCAACCTACATGCATTTATTCCAAATTTCAAAATATCTAATTTGACCTCGTATCAAAATTTGCCACACCCATTTCGACCAAACACTAAACTCCACCAGGCTGTGCTCCAGGTCTCTGTGCTGCCCGGTTTGCTGTACTAAACCATCGTTCCTCTTCTAGCATCAATTTGTGTTTTCTTCAAGTGTGTCTTCTAATAGTGCTACGTGATCCTCCTAGCGAACTTATCTTCGTATCCACCTGAGTGATCGTTTTCATCACCGAACATTAGGACTTTTCAAGAACTTTCTGAACAGTACAAGAACATTTCCACAAACTGTCCACGTGTTTACCAGTCACACCAGGACTTTCTTCACTGCTCTCCTCACTCCTCTACATTTCGATCCCAACATTATCATGCCACCGCGCAAGAAACCCAAGATCGCGTCATCTTCGCAACCGTGTGTTTCACCCCCTCTTACGAGAAGTGCTGCTGCAGCGAATCCCTTTGGGGAATTCCCCCACACTTCCTTGATATCCACACCGACAAGTGAGGCCTCTCAAGACCCTCCCATAAGATGCCTGATAACCACACCAGGTAGCCCTACCATCACGACTGTGACGAGCCCAATCTCTGCCACTCCATCCCTCTGCTCACCAACTGAGTGCTCTTCTAACCTGGCGATCTCCAAATCATCTCCAACACCTCTTCCATCACTGAAGGGTTTAAATGAGCTCATTAGATCGTCATCTTCGACACTGCCCCAATCAGTTGAAGCGGATCCTCCTTTGCTGGAATCGGATGCCCTCCTAACTCAGATTGCTATCCCTCTGCCTATTCCTTCACAACTGCTGCCATCACCGATACCTGAGGCTCCCATCATTGAGCTTCCTCCTCCTGATGACACACCATCATTCGCAGAGGTATTGAAATCCCCTCCAAAGCCGAAACCATCAACACCTCCTGGCACAAAACCTATTGTGAGCAAACCTAACCCATCAAAGCCTGAAATCTCAAATGTGGAAACATGGAAAAACCTTCCTATCTCAACTGGCAAAATAAAACACTCTCGTGTCTCTGAACTTGTCAGACTAATCAAAGATCTTCCAAAGCCTTCCATTGCAAGTGGGAAAAAGGGCCCGAGACATGAATGGCTATTTGCCGCTTCTGAATATGCATATTCGAAAAGGATCATCAAGCCATGTGCTCCCTTCGAGATGCTCGCCTCCTTTGCTAGACCTATTGTTGATCATCTGTCTCTTGAAATGCCAAATGCCTGCCTCCTGGTGCACTACCCAGCTAATACATCTGGGTTAACCTTGCACCGGGACGATGAGCCCATGCACGCTTCTGAGCAGGTGATCACCATATGCGTTGGTGCTGCGGCCACACTAGTCCTAAAGGTTGACTCCAATGGTGCCACCCACCACAAGCGTCTTACAAATGGTGATTTCTATGTCTTCCACACACAGAAGAATTTCAAACATGGGGTCACCAATATCAAAGAAACCCAATTTGGTCGCTGGGCCTTTACTTTTCGAATATTCAAACCACTGGATCCAAGATCGATGGTACAACATGGAAAGTCAACCCATGAGTGTGCCTCTCCAACAAAACCACCTACTGATAGCCCTGTATGCCAACTGGTTTCACCTCAACCACTTCCCCTGAACCAACAATACTCACCCACTTACAACTCAACTATCTGCACCAGATGTCTATATTGTGAAGCCGGATTCCTCACAGGGGAGGCTTTTCTCCAACACATGTCCAGGGTTCATGCCATCTCAAACCCTGATCTCCTTGAACATTCCCTAGCCACAGCCTTACAAACACCAGAAACAATCACAATTCAGGACTCGCCCACCATGAACTCAGACTTACTCTTGGCCCCTGATCAATCAACAAGCTCCCCCCAATGGATAACTGGAGCCCCAACTGACTTACAAGCCTCCCCTCTACCAATGTGCAGTGTTTGCCACACATCAATGCACAAACCTACTGACCTACTTGAACACTATATTCGGTCAACCCACTGCCAAGTCCTTCCTCCTGCCTGCAGGCGCTGCGGACTTTACCTCTACAACCCTGCAACAATTGGCCAACATCTTAAATCATGCATAGCAGAACCCACCTCCAACGCTGACCCCTCAACTTCAGCTCAACAGCCTTCAGGGTCACCACCAACTCACAATCAACAAAAGCCAAAATCTCCTCCTGCTACAAGCTACCAAACCACACCAACTGGTCGCCCTGAAATCAACACCAAATACCACCCACGCCCAGGACGTAAGCTTCACAGATGCTCCTCCTGTGGAGCCCCTTTTGTCTCTACTCAAGGACTAAAATCCCACACTGATGCAGGTTGCCAGCCAACCCGGAAAAACAAGCCCTTAAACTCTGGTCCCCTCAAAGCGGCCAATGGTGTCCTACCCCACCAACTGAACATCAGCCCCTCCAAATCTGATGTTGATAAACTGCCACAACCCCAATCCTCCTCTCTAAACGTGGGTCCACGCAATAAGAATCGTAAAAAGAAATTGAATAAGAAGCCTTCCAAAACCTCAACTGCAGCAAAGTCCACAAAGACCACCACCAACGTTTCAGAAAAACCTTCTGAAAGACTCTCTCCTCCTCCCCCGGCTGCTGCCACTCCGGTTCCTTCGAACCCTACTGCCTCTGGTACTATCTCTGATGTTGCGCAAGACCTTGCTGCATCACCTTCAGTGACCACTCAAACCATTGTCACTCCACCTTACAGAGTTGTGGGCTCGTCACAAGAAAGACCCTTCTTTCAATGTGGTCTCTGCCACATACCTCTTGATGGCTCCACTGAGGTCCTCAAACACTTTTACTACTTTGAAGAGTGCTCCCACCACCCTCCTTTCTGTGGTTGGTGTGGTGCCTCCTTCCCTGCGAACATTGCTGAACTAATCACACATTGTAACTCTGGAACTTGTAAACCCGAATCCTTCATCCTTGGATCACCACAGTTCCCAGCTTCACGGCATCCAGAGTTCGTTGAGATTACCCCCTCCATTGACAATGCACCTCTTTTGACTGACTCTGAACAACCTACTTCTAACCAAGCCATCCCTGGCACACCTCCTCCTCAGATAATTATAGATGATGACCTATATGGGGATCTCCTCTCTCAACCGCGACCTATCCCCAATTACCTTGTCAACAGCACTATCGAAAGGTCGCCGGCGCCACGCAATGTCCTCCTTTGTGTTGGTTGCAAATCATCATTTAGCTCCCTGGATGAAATGTGTCGCCACAAGTCATCTACACCCTCATGCAAGTCCTCACTTGTCGAATGTGGACGCTGTTTTCTAAAACTTAAATCCAAATCTGATGCTCAACAACACCTACCTCTCCACAATCCCCCACCACCAAGCCCGATTGCCACTGCGGAGGTTCTCGTTCTTGAGGGCGACCTTCCTATCGGTCTTATCGTTTGCGGTGGGTGCGATAAAACCTTCCCTTCTCTCAATGAAGTCCTTCTACACAGAATCGATCGCCATACTTGCGAAGCTCAACCAGTGGGCTGTAATGCCTGCCTTCGTCAATATAGAGGTGTTGTTGACTTCAAGGCACACCTGCCTTCCTGCTCGTCTTCCTGCCTGTCTCCCGGGGTTGCGCGATATCCCCCTAGTGGGGCTCAGCCGGCACCCCCGGTTGAGAACCAAAGGCTCTCCTTTGATGTGGGTTTTTCCCAGCCACACTCTAACCTCGACCCAGATGATCCTCCTCTGAATCTGGAGCAACCCCAACCCTCAGCTGATAACCACACTTCTCAGGCGGACAATGCCTCTCTCTCATCACCTGATCTAAACATAAATGACTCCTTCACCACAACATGCCAAGCCTGCGGCCATATCTCAATTTCTAAGTCTATGGCGGCGAAGCACTTCAGAAACGACTGCCCTCGTCGTCGCCTGAGGTGCCCGTACTGCACATTTGCAGTTATTGGCCATTCCAACCTCCGACATCATATTTCCACCTCTTGCAATGTGAGAAGACGCCTCGAGACGGAGGCCCTGTCTCGTTGTGGCTTTGTCCAGGGCTCCAGCGTGGCAGTCCCACCAGCAGGTTCTGTCCCAGCCTGCACATTTGATGCTGCGGAGGGGGTGATAACCCACTATTTCCCCTTTCCCATTGAATCCTCCTGCCCAGCTCCGGGCTGCCCACATGAGCCCTTTGCTGCCCTCCGCTGGAGCCACGCCAAGGTCTCCATTGGCAGACATTTCAAAGCACAACATGCCTCCCTCATTCCGAATGGCCGAAAACTCACACATCTGCTCTTCTGCACTCACTGTCATAAATTTATTGACGGCAAGCCAGCCAACCATCAATGCCTGCAGTTCTCCCATATGCGAAACGTGAGGCCATCATCTACTGACTTTATATGTCAAACCTGCTACAGGGCTTTCCCGTCCCTTTTTGCATTGCAAAATCACTCGAGAACACACACGGTTGCGGACGCGCATCTCAATTGTCTTCCCACGACAGGCGCAGCTAACTCCATCTCTCCAACAATCCTGGATAATAATCAAATCCCATCCTCACAGCCTACTACACATCATCCACCAGCCAACCCTTCTACATCCATTTCCGGCCCATCCATTCAAAGACCCAGATACATTCAGGACACAATCCTCACACCCTTCCATGACCTCTTGGAGGGTGTGCTGGAGGACACTGACCTAAATCACTCGTTCACCAAACTTTGTGAACTTTCTAGACTCGTGATCGAAAAAGTCCAAACATCGCTTAAGATCGAACCTAAAGTCTCGTTTGGTTCCTCGCAACGACCTCCACCTAATCCGGATGATGCCTCCTACATTCAAAAGCGCTATTTCAATAACCGTCGTAGTGCTGTGAGGTTGGTGATCGATGGCCCGTCTTCAGGATGTACACTTGACCGCAATCTTGTTTTCACCCACTTCTCATCCGTACAGCCTCTACCACCTCTTAATACAGATATCCTTCTCACTTCTGGAGTCTGCGCCGCTGCTACACCGATGAACACGGAGCCTTTTACACCTGCTGAAGTGGTCCGCCGTCTCAAGAAATTTGAGAACTCCTCACCCGGTCCCGATGGCATCACATATCGGAATTGGCTTGAGGCGGACCCTGAGGGCACCTGTCTGACGGCGATTTTCAATATCTGCCTGAAGACGGGTAGGGTCCCGCCTGAATGGAAAACCTCCAGATCCATCCTCTTATACAAGAAAGGGGACCGTGGTGACATTTCCAACTGGCGGCCCATTTGTCTTGCAACCACCATCTCGAAGATTTACTCAGGCCTCCTTGCATCGAGACTTTCTTCATGGTTGCAGGACCAGCAGGTGCTTCACCCTGGGCAGAAGGGTTTTCTCTCCCACGACGGTGTCCTGGAGCATAATTATGCACTCCAGGACCACATGGATGGACCCCGTCGTGGCAACGGCGACTCTTTTGCCGTTTGGCTCGACTTTGCCGATGCCTTTGGCTCGGTTCGGCATGATGCTCTTCTTGCTGCTCTCCGGGCTTACGGCGTCGGTGAGGAATTCATCGGTGTTGTGGCTGATATGTACAAGGGATCCTTTACATATTTTTCGACTGCCAGTGGGGACACTGCCTTGATCCCTCGGATCCGTGGCGTTATGCAGGGAGACCCTCTCTCTGCTCTCTTATTCAACATCACGGTCGATCCCCTGCTTTGGCATGTTAACCCCGATCCGAGGGACCGAAGCATTATGGCATATGCTGATGATCTCGTACCATTTACTAAATCTGCACCCAAGTTACAAGACATGATTGACTCACTCGTCATTGCCGGAGCCACTTTTGGTCTCAAGCTGAATCCTCGAAAATGCGTTTCAATGCATTTGTCAGGAAAACGCCCCACTGGCTGCCGTGATACAACCTTTTTCATCTCTGGCACTCCCATACGTGCCCTCTCAGACGGGGAACAAACGCTCCATCTTGGGAGACCCATGGGTTTCCTGAACGACCGGTCATCTTCTTCAAATATCCAGGACTTGAAGGAGATGACAATTACCATCGTCCGGTCGAAACTTGCCCCCTGGCAGAAACTCGAGGCACTGAAGACCTTCATCTTCCCGGCCTTCACCTTCTCCTACAGGCTTTGGAAGTTTCCGAAGGAAGTCTGGAATGCTTTCGATAACCAGCTTCGGGCCGAGTTGAAGAAGCTTCTTCGGTTGCCCTCGAATGCGGCTAATGAGTTTCTGTATGGTGCTCCTGCAAAGGCGTGTCTGGGCCTCCCGGTCCTGGGGGAGGAATCGGACCTGTTTCTCATAGACAGCGGGTTTAAACTCCTGACATCTGGAGACTCCTTCATAAGGGACATGGCCCGTAGAGACCTCTGCTCTCTTGTCATGAAAAGAGTCGGTAACCAAAATGCTGCCCTCATACCAATGGGCGACTACCTCTCCGGCGTTAATACTGGCTCTCTCGGTCCTTCAACCAACCCTATACGCAATCTCTGGACTGAGGTAAGAAAAGCCTCCACCAGGCTCAAGGTGAAGTGGTCGTTTGACCTGAATTTCCTGCCAACCATCACTCTTCTTAATTATGACCTCACCATCTCCCCTGCCCTACGTAAAGCTGTTGCAGGCTCCATCAGGAATGTGTTTCGTCTGCATCGCTCATCTGATCTCATTGCACACCCCAGCCAAGGGAAGACATTTCCCTGCCTCTCCCTTGATAAGGCTTCTACTTACTTCTACAACACAGGCTACAATATTCAACACAAAGACTGGCCCTTGATTTTCAAGGCCTTTCTCAACCTTCTTCCCACTAATCATAATCGTCATAACACCACCAATAGAACCTGCAGACGCTGCCATTCTGAAGATGAGACACTTCCACACATTCTCTGTTGTTGCCTCAACACAATGTCTCACCGAAAGAGGCGCCACAATGCCCTGGTGAGACGTGTTCTCAACATGTGCAGGGGAGGTGGTGGCCAGATCCTGGCCATCGACCAACCACTATCATCTATCCCGTCATTGAGGAGAGCAGCTCTTGAGGATGGACTGATTCCAGATGCCGTCATCAAGTTCCGGGGCCACATCTACCTTCTCGATGTCACCATCTCCTTCGAGAACGGACCCGAGGCCTTCAATAATGCTCGTGACAGGAAAATCACGAAATACCAACCACTTGCTAACAACGTCGCTAGGACCTATGGACCATGCTCTGTTGCTCCATTCGTTGTCGGGGCTCTTGGAGGTTGGGACCCCGGCAACAATTCTTTCATGAAGAAATTTTCGTCCAGGTCCTACGCGACGAAGTTTCGAAGGCTGGCCTGTACAGATGCTCTAACATCGAGCCTCAATCTGTACAGGGCACACACCTCGGGTCGACCTCTGGCTGAGTTCAAGGATCTCTTCGGTCCTGAAAGCTTGCAGAATCCTGTTGACCCTCATCACCCTGATCTGTCTCAGATCGACTCAGCCAGTGGTCCTGTCGTCCCGGAGCTTGGTGAGGATTACTGTCCTCATGATGACTATAATCCATTAGTAATTCCAACATCTGTCCCTGCACCTGGTGTGACTGGTGGTGCCTATGGCATAAATGCCACCCCTGATGCCACCCATCAAGATAACAACCCTGACGACGCCCTCAACGATTGGACCCTCTAAACATGAACTCTACCCCGTGAATGAGCCATGCACAGTAACCATCGAATGTAACAATTATCCCTCGGAATCAAAATCTTTATCTCTTTAGGCATAAATTCAAAATTTTAAATAATCTTTATTTGGCTAATCCCTAATTCATAGTGTTAACTGATATGGGATCACCTCGGTGTCTCTGCCATAAAGCAGTTACTCCGAGGTGATTTAATTGACATGTTCTATAAATGTCGCCCATATTAGTTAACTATAACTTCCCCCCATACTCCGAGGATAATTGATGTAATATATTGTAAATAATCATCCATTGTAAATACCATCTCCTTATTATATACCAAAGCTGGCCCTGTATGCCCTTGTACATACCTAAATAACAAATAAATAATTTTTAAATCTGTTCTTATCAGCTTAATATCTGGTAAGCCCGCGAATGTGGGCGATCCAATATTATAGCAATTTTTGAACAGTAGTTGCATTCAGTATTTATACTGTTTGCAGCAAGAGTCCCCGAGTCCTTACACTCTCGATTCGGTGGGCTCATACTTTTAAAAAGTAGCTATAACATTGGATCGCCCTCTCTCGCTTACCAGACATATCAAAGTCTGATAAGAACAGATACTACACTTCACTTTGAGAAGGAAAAGAAGAAAAAAAATTCTCTAAGTACTCTCTCTCCCATTACAGAAGAAAAAAATTCTAAGTCCTCTCTCTCATTACAGGAAGAAAAGAGGAGTCCGACCAGCACGAAATATTCCTTGTCAACCGCCGAAGAGAAAGACCCGCATCCCTTCTCCAAAACATCAAGAGAAAGTCGTCTTTTCTTCGCAACACACACACAGCCTGTAGAACTGGTTTCTCCTTCAGAGGACTTCTCTAGCGCGAAAGAAAACTAGAGTTCGTGGAGCGGTCAACCCTTCATCCCCCGAGTGGATACATAAGCTTCAAAATACCTAGGGGAATCACAGTGACAGTTCAAGAATCCCAAGACCGAAGGGTAAGTTGCACCTCGTCTTGTTATAACACTGATGTTACTATCAAGTATTTCAACTAACTACTGCTTCATTCTCGGAAGTCTACCAAATTCCAATTGTTGTCTCCATTGTTAGGAAACCTATTCTTTGTTGGGATCGGAATAGCAAGATCGATTGTTAAAGCACTGCTGGCCAACACTTGATTCATTGTCATCGTCGGCAACAATGGTTTTTGTCAAAATCATACACTCTTTCTCGCGAAAACGGCAGGCAAAAGATATTTCCAATGCATTGCTGAAGTACCTCTGAGTGAGGAGAACATCACTACGTTTCTATTTAAAAGTCGCCACTAAAGAAATCGGGCCGTGAAAGAATTAAAAAAGAGTTCACGAAAACCATCGGTTCACTATTCCGTCGTCTGTTTTTCTCACGTACCCCAATTTCGATCCATTTCAAAAAAATACTTCCATGCGCCTCTATAGAATGAAACTGTTATGAATTGCAAGTGGAATTAGGGTAGTTAAAGAGACGCTTCCTTTCGAATCCGTAATTAAATGTTTAGACCGATTTTCGAACTTAAACGCATAGAATGCCAAATACGCAAGTCCCCTATAATTGATGTAACAAACGTCATGTCACGAAATTCAGCACCAAATGAAAGCTGAGAACGAGTCCACTAGAATGATACCAAACACCACCCGATTTTACCGAAATCAGGGTAATTCAAAAATAAGGTGACCACCGTGACCTTGGGTCAGTAAAACCCAAAAAGTGAAGAATAACAAATACTTTTACCATAAAAAATGTAAATTAACAGTTTTATTGTTGATAAGGATATTAATATGAGTTTTCCAGAAAAAAGAACCATAAAATTAAAAAAAAATTGTAAGCTACTTAAGTGAAAGTGGGAAAATTTAACACACCAAAATAATTCATATCTATTTTTGTGGTAGAAAACATGAATATTGATTAAAAATAAATAAGTTTAATGGAAAATAAAATATAACGACTTTTGTAAAAAATCAACTTTGTATCATCAAAGTACCCCCACATTCAAGTATATCAATTTGCCCCATCTGTTGTTTTTGAACAAAAACCTATTATTAAAAAAAATTGGAGCCTAAGGTCTAGTATGTTAAGGGGACACATGACATAAAATGCATCAAATTTTCGATTTTCCAATTTTGCTTTTCAAAAAAAGTATAACGTAATCATAATTTCCAAAAATATGTGTAGTTTTGAAATATGAAAAGCCGTCAAAAAACGCGTTTACTTTTGTATTTGTAACATTTTTTTATAAGCCTTTAAAACTTTAATTCCATTTTTCACAGTTTCAACTTTTTCGATGTTTTGGTACACTTTTAAAAAAATCTATTATAGTTAGAGATTCCAAATTTTCCCTACATATAAACCTTACTAATTTCTAAAATAATACCCTCCGAATAAACTATCAGAGTTATATTTCAACAGAAAAAAGGTTTTTTATGTCTTAAATTTGATGGATTTTTGAAACCCGAATTTAAATTTTTTTTAATTAATTGTTATGTAGCTAAAACAAAAAGGATTCTTATTATTATCTATCAAGTTATAATCTATAGCTGGTCCAAATTTTAAAGTAAAATGTGCAGTAGTTTTTTTAAAAAATGTACCTTAACAACACTTAGTCAATATGTATCGTAGAAACTAAGTCCATTTTAACTCTAAATTTAAATATTAAAATATTTAATTTTTTTTATTTTTCTTGTGTTATATATAAACTACAGTATCTTGACTGCTTTCTGTAAAAATTTTAAAGATGGGAATGCATTTTTATTTATATTTCTGAAAGAAATTGGTAAGCTAAATTTCACGTATTTTGGCTGTCGAGATGTCTTGTGTCCCCTTAAGGGGAGTCGGTACCTTTGATACCTTCAAAAACTCGATTTTGAGGTTTTTCTGAATGTTCCAGATTCTACATTTTATGACCTTCACAACGATGCCTCATTAATGCATAAAATCAAAGTAGAAGTGCATTGAATTGTCTTTTAAAAGCACAACAACTCTATTTCTTCTGGGAAGATTTTAACATTAAAATGCGTTTCCCTCAAAATGAACTTTTTAAAACTGCGTGTACCTTTTTCTCAGCATCTACTGTATGTATTGAGCTCATATTTGCACCATATCTTCTTCAGATGTACTTTTAACATGAGCATTTTTCCAATATTTTCAGCTAAACCTGTTTTAGACCTGTTTAGACAAAAATGACGTTTTTTCAGAATTTTTAAGTGAGGCTCACTCATTATTTTTTTAAAAAATGCCTTAACATTATATTGATAGAAGCTCATGTCTGTTTGAAGACTAGAGTGCATTGATTGCATATTAAAAATTTGAGATTTTTATGTGCAATAGTTTTTCAGAAAAGGGTACACAAAGTTTGTAAATTTAACATGATAGGTATACAAGGTTCCGACTCCCCTTAAAAGAAATCGGGTGGATTGGATTCTCCTAGAAAGCCTGAATTTTTCGGTATTGAAACTTTTAGAATTCCTAGCTCCCGAACCCAGTTTTAGATAATCAATTAACTAGACCCCATTGTTTAAAATAGGGCTCCCATCTAACATCTGCAATGAACTGGAAAAAAAATTACAACGCAAGGTACCGAATTAATCGTCATTCCTTTATTGTTTATGGTAACGCCTCCAATTTCGGATAGAAAATTGCATATTAATATTGCCTTAAATATGGAACAGTTTAAAACCCGAAAAAATTATGTTAAGGAGGGTCTTAAACACTTCTTTCCGCTCCTTTGATCTCGGTCCAGGTGGGTGGAGCTTAGCTTTATCGCTCTAAAAAAAATACTTCTCATCGGTTTAAAATTACAAGAAGTACACCATCACGTAGCCCAGAATGTCTAGTTTACTATTCTGAAAGAACGAGTTTCTGAAAGCATTACTGGTATCCCAAAAATCCGGAACTCCCTTTCCATTCTATTGCTCTTAACCCTTTGAAGCCTGCCTTTTCTATGGTGGGAGGGGCCACGCATCAGAGTATTTCGTCATTGTTAAGAGGTTACTGTAAGGTGCTGCCATCTTCACTCGAAGAAGAGGGTCGAAAGATAAACGAAGTACTCATTGACTGGATTTATTGGAATCAAATTTTAATTAACTTAAAAAAGTCCCACTGATTAATAACTTACATTTTCTGAAAGGGGAAGAAATTCTCTACATTGCGTGATGCTTTTCGAGAGGCTGGATGATTTATTTAAGAAATAAATTAACTAAACACGCCTACGGAAAAATAGCATTGGGAAATTGAACTGCCAGACTGAACTTGACCTAAATGAACTAATTAAGCCAATTAAGGGGTTTTAAACACTCGATTCAATTCGAACAATTATCGGACAAAGTTATAGCAAGAGGGTTTAGCCTCGGAATGGTTTTTAATTTGATTTTGAGCAAATTTGCAAAATCATTCATAATGCTGTCATTTGGAGAGTTTTTGTCCTAATTTGAAAAGTACTGTAAATTAAAACTTGATAACAGTTGATAAATTGAATATTAACTCTATATTTCAATAATCGAACTCGGAAAGGTACCAATTTTTATTTTAAATACCTCAATTTTTGAGTTTTCAGACCCCTGTTTTCTAATGAATGAAGAGTGCATTTAAGTGGAAACTGGTAACTTGGACGCTACATAAATCCCTAACAAGCTTAAGGAACATTCACCCGTCTTAGATAAAAATGTTTTACAGCTCATACTAATATGAATTTCAAAAAATACCACTTTATCAGAGATTTTTCCCAAAAACCAAGCTGTAATGCTATTCCTGTGGAAAATTTTAACTAGCAATTTAAACTAATCGAAACGCTTCCAGACCCAATGTATATTGTTTCAATCTACTTATGGTTTGTTGTTTGAAAGGGGAAACTGCGAAATTCTAGTTCGTTGGGCGTCCACAAATTTAACTAGCAATATCGTTATTTTCAAAATACCTTCCGAACAAACACTCGGATCGCTTAGCAAAAACAACCCTCTTAAAGAACGTTTTGAGGTGCGTAATAATCATATAAATACAAGTGTGGTAAACCGCCAGAAAAAGAACTAGGAGTAATTGAATTTCGACGTAGAACAATGGCGACGGGGAACGAGCAACGGTTTTTTCGCCGCCCGCTGTCTCCGTTGGAGGTCCCGCCCAACAATCCGTTGTCAATCTTTTCCCAATCGCGCTCGTTATATTGTTCCAAACACTTTGAGAGTTTTATACATTGAAGCCCATTCGATTAGGCATCGATCGGTACCAAGCATTAACTGTCGGGTACTTTAGTTCGTTCGGAATCCGAGTAACGGATTTTGGAAAAAGATTTTTTTTAAACTTGTAAAATACGATTTAAATAGTTAAAATAATAGAATCAACTTGAAATTTTGATACGTTGTAGGGGCATAAGCGGGGCAACTTTTATTAGAATTTCGTAATCAAATCTCGATTAGGGGGCCTTCCAGAAATTTAAAACTGCTATAATCGTAATTAATTAATTAAAAATCAACTGATTAACCCAAACTCTTAGTTCTTGGTGTCTAAAAGTCACCAAAGGGACCAGTCACCACATACTAAAATTTCAGAAAGATCAATAAAGAACAAGTATGGTTAAAGCTCCTTTCCGTTTGCCCCTCTAGCAACAATGGATCCAGACAAAGGAAAAGTTCGTTGGACGGTTATTAGCGAATTGAAGGGGTTCTAATTGAGCTATGACTTTGAAATTTTAATATGTCATTAAATGTGCGACCCTAAAGATTCTATTAACTTTTGGGGTATGTGGTGATGTTGGGGGGTCGTATACAAATTAAAACAGCTATAAATTACCGAAATGGCGGGGGAAAAAATTAGAAACGACTAGTGCGATACGAATTCTGAAAGGTCTTTAAAAGTTGTACAACATACTGAAATTTCATTAAAATCCGTTGGTAACATTTCAAACTGCGATTTTTTGAAAATTTACAAGACACAGGAAATCGCCTACTATAGGCTTAATGAAAGCCTTAATATTGGCAGATCGACACGAAATTTTAATATGTTGGAGCCAGACACAAATTCTAAAACCTATTAAAGTTTCGGGGGTTCAAGTTAATTAGGGGGCCGTATACGAATTTACAAAGTCGAAAAGTCGTTAAAAATTCTGATTTGAATTCTAACAGAGCGATTTCTTAGTGCGACACGTACTTTTACTCGTCTAATAACAAGCTACAACAAATATTTTTTTCATGAATTTATGAAGAGATTTTTGGTCCATTTGGGAAAAAGTTTGAGATTTCGAAATAACCGTTCAAACCAGGTTGTAGAGCGCAATTTTTACACGATCCCCTAACAATTTCGAGTTCCCATTAGCATTTTTAATAAGCTTTCAAAATATATAAAGCTTTTTTCTGGGAAATAATTAGAATTTAAATGGTGATCTCGAAGTTGGGAAATGAACTGGAGTGAATCGCGTTCAGGACAAGTTGGCTCCATTCTGCTCCAGAAAATCCAGGAAGACGGAAATATCACCATTGAAACCCGTAATTCTGGAAGAACTTTGCCATAACGGTCCCGAACTCAAAGTAAAATCAAAATAATTTTTTTAAATAATATTTATCGATTTTTTTAGGATTTGCGGACTTGTGTTTTTTGAGGATGGTATCGACTTTTTTTCAAACTCTAGTAACTACCTAAATTATTATTCGATTGGTATAAAAATCGGATATGATGGACATCTAGAGGTTTGCTTTGAGTTTCATTCGCCGGATAAACGATATTTTATTTTCTATTGTGCCGAAAACGCGAAAAATGGACATTTTTCGGAACCAGAACGCTCGGTCGCCAAAGACTGGAAATTCGTTCCAATTATTTCAAATTCCAGATTCTGGGAGCTATGGCATCACACTCGAAGGGCTATGGGTCAGAGACGCGGTAAGAGTGTTTTAAAGGGACTTTCTCGCTCATAAACGGTAGACGGCCAAATCGGACGATGAAGGTGGCAACACCTTAACTTAGCGTTACGAGGACTGGAAAATTCGATATCTGGCTCTTCGAACGACTCACTGCGAGAAGCCAGCCTAGGATATTCGGTTTTCAGACCACTTTTTAGATCGGCTGCGGGGAATCGTGCGCGGAAAGGAACTCCGGCCGGGGATACGCTCCCGGACCTTTCGCGGAATGAGGACCTGCTGCGCATGGGGAAATGGAGGCGAGGGAGGGCCTGGGGACCCGGGGGAGGCGGCCTAGGAGTACGGCCTTCCCTCCAATAGCCGACCTAGGGGGTTCGACGGAGGCAAAGGCCGAGGGGGGGCCAGGGGCCTGAGCGGGCGCGCCTAGCGCGGACGTTTCACGGAGATTAGAAGATATCTTCGGAGGAAGGTACTAGGAATCTCCCACATCTTTTGTTTATTTTTTTTTCCAAAAACGAAAGTCAATTTCTACAGTTCAGAGAGAGTAGGCGAGGAACGAACAATAGCAACTTGGGGTAAAAATTTAAGTTTTGGCCGTAAAATGGTCAATTTTTGAGATTTTTTCACAGGATTTTTTCTGTAGCCGCTTTGCCCGTGTCTCGACGGGTTTAACTATTTTTTGAAAACGAAAGTGAATGAATTGTTATCGCTTCTCGGCCTTTTGGCTAAGATCAAAGTGTAGTATCTGTTCTTATCAGCTTAATATCTGGTAAGCCCGCGAATGTGGGCGATCCAATATTATAGCAATTTTTGAACAGTAGTTGCATTCAGTATTTATACTGTTTGCAGCAAGAGTCCCCGAGTCCTTACACTCTCGATTCGGTGGGCTCATACTTTTAAAAAGTAGCTATAACATTGGATCGCCCTCTCTCGCTTACCAGACATATCAAAGTCTGATAAGAACAGATACTACACTTCACTTTGAGAAGGAAAAGAAGAAAAAAAATTCTCTAAGTACTCTCTCTCCCATTACAGAAGAAAAAAATTCTAAGTCCTCTCTCTCATTACAGGAAGAAAAGAGGAGTCCGACCAGCACGAAATATTCCTTGTCAACCGCCGAAGAGAAAGACCCGCATCCCTTCTCCAAAACATCAAGAGAAAGTCGTCTTTTCTTCGCAACACACACACAGCCTGTAGAACTGGTTTCTCCTTCAGAGGACTTCTCTAGCGCGAAAGAAAACTAGAGTTCGTGGAGCGGTCAACCCTTCATCCCCCGAGTGGATACATAAGCTTCAAAATACCTAGGGGAATCACAGTGACAGTTCAAGAATCCCAAGACCGAAGGGTAAGTTGCACCTCGTCTTGTTATAACACTGATGTTACTATCAAGTATTTCAACTAACTACTGCTTCATTCTCGGAAGTCTACCAAATTCCAATTGTTGTCTCCATTGTTAGGAAACCTATTCTTTGTTGGGATCGGAATAGCAAGATCGATTGTTAAAGCACTGCTGGCCAACACTTGATTCATTGTCATCGTCGGCAACAATGGTTTTTGTCAAAATCATACACTCTTTCTCGCGAAAACGGCAGGCAAAAGATATTTCCAATGCATTGCTGAAGTACCTCTGAGTGAGGAGAACATCACTACGTTTCTATTTAAAAGTCGCCACTAAAGAAATCGGGCCGTGAAAGAATTAAAAAAGAGTTCACGAAAACCATCGGTTCACTATTCCGTCGTCTGTTTTTCTCACGTACCCCAATTTCGATCCATTTCAAAAAAATACTTCCATGCGCCTCTATAGAATGAAACTGTTATGAATTGCAAGTGGAATTAGGGTAGTTAAAGAGACGCTTCCTTTCGAATCCGTAATTAAATGTTTAGACCGATTTTCGAACTTAAACGCATAGAATGCCAAATACGCAAGTCCCCTATAATTGATGTAACAAACGTCATGTCACGAAATTCAGCACCAAATGAAAGCTGAGAACGAGTCCACTAGAATGATACCAAACACCACCCGATTTTACCGAAATCAGGGTAATTCAAAAATAAGGTGACCACCGTGACCTTGGGTCAGTAAAACCCAAAAAGTGAAGAATAACAAATACTTTTACCATAAAAAATGTAAATTAACAGTTTTATTGTTGATAAGGATATTAATATGAGTTTTCCAGAAAAAAGAACCATAAAATTAAAAAAAAATTGTAAGCTACTTAAGTGAAAGTGGGAAAATTTAACACACCAAAATAATTCATATCTATTTTTGTGGTAGAAAACATGAATATTGATTAAAAATAAATAAGTTTAATGGAAAATAAAATATAACGACTTTTGTAAAAAATCAACTTTGTATCATCAAAGTACCCCCACATTCAAGTATATCAATTTGCCCCATCTGTTGTTTTTGAACAAAAACCTATTATTAAAAAAAATTGGAGCCTAAGGTCTAGTATGTTAAGGGGACACATGACATAAAATGCATCAAATTTTCGATTTTCCAATTTTGCTTTTCAAAAAAAGTATAACGTAATCATAATTTCCAAAAATATGTGTAGTTTTGAAATATGAAAAGCCGTCAAAAAACGCGTTTACTTTTGTATTTGTAACATTTTTTTATAAGCCTTTAAAACTTTAATTCCATTTTTCACAGTTTCAACTTTTTCGATGTTTTGGTACACTTTTAAAAAAATCTATTATAGTTAGAGATTCCAAATTTTCCCTACATATAAACCTTACTAATTTCTAAAATAATACCCTCCGAATAAACTATCAGAGTTATATTTCAACAGAAAAAAGGTTTTTTATGTCTTAAATTTGATGGATTTTTGAAACCCGAATTTAAATTTTTTTTAATTAATTGTTATGTAGCTAAAACAAAAAGGATTCTTATTATTATCTATCAAGTTATAATCTATAGCTGGTCCAAATTTTAAAGTAAAATGTGCAGTAGTTTTTTTAAAAAATGTACCTTAACAACACTTAGTCAATATGTATCGTAGAAACTAAGTCCATTTTAACTCTAAATTTAAATATTAAAATATTTAATTTTTTTTATTTTTCTTGTGTTATATATAAACTACAGTATCTTGACTGCTTTCTGTAAAAATTTTAAAGATGGGAATGCATTTTTATTTATATTTCTGAAAGAAATTGGTAAGCTAAATTTCACGTATTTTGGCTGTCGAGATGTCTTGTGTCCCCTTAAGGGGAGTCGGTACCTTTGATACCTTCAAAAACTCGATTTTGAGGTTTTTCTGAATGTTCCAGATTCTACATTTTATGACCTTCACAACGATGCCTCATTAATGCATAAAATCAAAGTAGAAGTGCATTGAATTGTCTTTTAAAAGCACAACAACTCTATTTCTTCTGGGAAGATTTTAACATTAAAATGCGTTTCCCTCAAAATGAACTTTTTAAAACTGCGTGTACCTTTTTCTCAGCATCTACTGTATGTATTGAGCTCATATTTGCACCATATCTTCTTCAGATGTACTTTTAACATGAGCATTTTTCCAATATTTTCAGCTAAACCTGTTTTAGACCTGTTTAGACAAAAATGACGTTTTTTCAGAATTTTTAAGTGAGGCTCACTCATTATTTTTTTAAAAAATGCCTTAACATTATATTGATAGAAGCTCATGTCTGTTTGAAGACTAGAGTGCATTGATTGCATATTAAAAATTTGAGATTTTTATGTGCAATAGTTTTTCAGAAAAGGGTACACAAAGTTTGTAAATTTAACATGATAGGTATACAAGGTTCCGACTCCCCTTAAAAGAAATCGGGTGGATTGGATTCTCCTAGAAAGCCTGAATTTTTCGGTATTGAAACTTTTAGAATTCCTAGCTCCCGAACCCAGTTTTAGATAATCAATTAACTAGACCCCATTGTTTAAAATAGGGCTCCCATCTAACATCTGCAATGAACTGGAAAAAAAATTACAACGCAAGGTACCGAATTAATCGTCATTCCTTTATTGTTTATGGTAACGCCTCCAATTTCGGATAGAAAATTGCATATTAATATTGCCTTAAATATGGAACAGTTTAAAACCCGAAAAAATTATGTTAAGGAGGGTCTTAAACACTTCTTTCCGCTCCTTTGATCTCGGTCCAGGTGGGTGGAGCTTAGCTTTATCGCTCTAAAAAAAATACTTCTCATCGGTTTAAAATTACAAGAAGTACACCATCACGTAGCCCAGAATGTCTAGTTTACTATTCTGAAAGAACGAGTTTCTGAAAGCATTACTGGTATCCCAAAAATCCGGAACTCCCTTTCCATTCTATTGCTCTTAACCCTTTGAAGCCTGCCTTTTCTATGGTGGGAGGGGCCACGCATCAGAGTATTTCGTCATTGTTAAGAGGTTACTGTAAGGTGCTGCCATCTTCACTCGAAGAAGAGGGTCGAAAGATAAACGAAGTACTCATTGACTGGATTTATTGGAATCAAATTTTAATTAACTTAAAAAAGTCCCACTGATTAATAACTTACATTTTCTGAAAGGGGAAGAAATTCTCTACATTGCGTGATGCTTTTCGAGAGGCTGGATGATTTATTTAAGAAATAAATTAACTAAACACGCCTACGGAAAAATAGCATTGGGAAATTGAACTGCCAGACTGAACTTGACCTAAATGAACTAATTAAGCCAATTAAGGGGTTTTAAACACTCGATTCAATTCGAACAATTATCGGACAAAGTTATAGCAAGAGGGTTTAGCCTCGGAATGGTTTTTAATTTGATTTTGAGCAAATTTGCAAAATCATTCATAATGCTGTCATTTGGAGAGTTTTTGTCCTAATTTGAAAAGTACTGTAAATTAAAACTTGATAACAGTTGATAAATTGAATATTAACTCTATATTTCAATAATCGAACTCGGAAAGGTACCAATTTTTATTTTAAATACCTCAATTTTTGAGTTTTCAGACCCCTGTTTTCTAATGAATGAAGAGTGCATTTAAGTGGAAACTGGTAACTTGGACGCTACATAAATCCCTAACAAGCTTAAGGAACATTCACCCGTCTTAGATAAAAATGTTTTACAGCTCATACTAATATGAATTTCAAAAAATACCACTTTATCAGAGATTTTTCCCAAAAACCAAGCTGTAATGCTATTCCTGTGGAAAATTTTAACTAGCAATTTAAACTAATCGAAACGCTTCCAGACCCAATGTATATTGTTTCAATCTACTTATGGTTTGTTGTTTGAAAGGGGAAACTGCGAAATTCTAGTTCGTTGGGCGTCCACAAATTTAACTAGCAATATCGTTATTTTCAAAATACCTTCCGAACAAACACTCGGATCGCTTAGCAAAAACAACCCTCTTAAAGAACGTTTTGAGGTGCGTAATAATCATATAAATACAAGTGTGGTAAACCGCCAGAAAAAGAACTAGGAGTAATTGAATTTCGACGTAGAACAATGGCGACGGGGAACGAGCAACGGTTTTTTCGCCGCCCGCTGTCTCCGTTGGAGGTCCCGCCCAACAATCCGTTGTCAATCTTTTCCCAATCGCGCTCGTTATATTGTTCCAAACACTTTGAGAGTTTTATACATTGAAGCCCATTCGATTAGGCATCGATCGGTACCAAGCATTAACTGTCGGGTACTTTAGTTCGTTCGGAATCCGAGTAACGGATTTTGGAAAAAGATTTTTTTTAAACTTGTAAAATACGATTTAAATAGTTAAAATAATAGAATCAACTTGAAATTTTGATACGTTGTAGGGGCATAAGCGGGGCAACTTTTATTAGAATTTCGTAATCAAATCTCGATTAGGGGGCCTTCCAGAAATTTAAAACTGCTATAATCGTAATTAATTAATTAAAAATCAACTGATTAACCCAAACTCTTAGTTCTTGGTGTCTAAAAGTCACCAAAGGGACCAGTCACCACATACTAAAATTTCAGAAAGATCAATAAAGAACAAGTATGGTTAAAGCTCCTTTCCGTTTGCCCCTCTAGCAACAATGGATCCAGACAAAGGAAAAGTTCGTTGGACGGTTATTAGCGAATTGAAGGGGTTCTAATTGAGCTATGACTTTGAAATTTTAATATGTCATTAAATGTGCGACCCTAAAGATTCTATTAACTTTTGGGGTATGTGGTGATGTTGGGGGGTCGTATACAAATTAAAACAGCTATAAATTACCGAAATGGCGGGGGAAAAAATTAGAAACGACTAGTGCGATACGAATTCTGAAAGGTCTTTAAAAGTTGTACAACATACTGAAATTTCATTAAAATCCGTTGGTAACATTTCAAACTGCGATTTTTTGAAAATTTACAAGACACAGGAAATCGCCTACTATAGGCTTAATGAAAGCCTTAATATTGGCAGATCGACACGAAATTTTAATATGTTGGAGCCAGACACAAATTCTAAAACCTATTAAAGTTTCGGGGGTTCAAGTTAATTAGGGGGCCGTATACGAATTTACAAAGTCGAAAAGTCGTTAAAAATTCTGATTTGAATTCTAACAGAGCGATTTCTTAGTGCGACACGTACTTTTACTCGTCTAATAACAAGCTACAACAAATATTTTTTTCATGAATTTATGAAGAGATTTTTGGTCCATTTGGGAAAAAGTTTGAGATTTCGAAATAACCGTTCAAACCAGGTTGTAGAGCGCAATTTTTACACGATCCCCTAACAATTTCGAGTTCCCATTAGCATTTTTAATAAGCTTTCAAAATATATAAAGCTTTTTTCTGGGAAATAATTAGAATTTAAATGGTGATCTCGAAGTTGGGAAATGAACTGGAGTGAATCGCGTTCAGGACAAGTTGGCTCCATTCTGCTCCAGAAAATCCAGGAAGACGGAAATATCACCATTGAAACCCGTAATTCTGGAAGAACTTTGCCATAACGGTCCCGAACTCAAAGTAAAATCAAAATAATTTTTTTAAATAATATTTATCGATTTTTTTAGGATTTGCGGACTTGTGTTTTTTGAGGATGGTATCGACTTTTTTTCAAACTCTAGTAACTACCTAAATTATTATTCGATTGGTATAAAAATCGGATATGATGGACATCTAGAGGTTTGCTTTGAGTTTCATTCGCCGGATAAACGATATTTTATTTTCTATTGTGCCGAAAACGCGAAAAATGGACATTTTTCGGAACCAGAACGCTCGGTCGCCAAAGACTGGAAATTCGTTCCAATTATTTCAAATTCCAGATTCTGGGAGCTATGGCATCACACTCGAAGGGCTATGGGTCAGAGACGCGGTAAGAGTGTTTTAAAGGGACTTTCTCGCTCATAAACGGTAGACGGCCAAATCGGACGATGAAGGTGGCAACACCTTAACTTAGCGTTACGAGGACTGGAAAATTCGATATCTGGCTCTTCGAACGACTCACTGCGAGAAGCCAGCCTAGGATATTCGGTTTTCAGACCACTTTTTAGATCGGCTGCGGGGAATCGTGCGCGGAAAGGAACTCCGGCCGGGGATACGCTCCCGGACCTTTCGCGGAATGAGGACCTGCTGCGCATGGGGAAATGGAGGCGAGGGAGGGCCTGGGGACCCGGGGGAGGCGGCCTAGGAGTACGGCCTTCCCTCCAATAGCCGACCTAGGGGGTTCGACGGAGGCAAAGGCCGAGGGGGGGCCAGGGGCCTGAGCGGGCGCGCCTAGCGCGGACGTTTCACGGAGATTAGAAGATATCTTCGGAGGAAGGTACTAGGAATCTCCCACATCTTTTGTTTATTTTTTTTTCCAAAAACGAAAGTCAATTTCTACAGTTCAGAGAGAGTAGGCGAGGAACGAACAATAGCAACTTGGGGTAAAAATTTAAGTTTTGGCCGTAAAATGGTCAATTTTTGAGATTTTTTCACAGGATTTTTTCTGTAGCCGCTTTGCCCGTGTCTCGACGGGTTTAACTATTTTTTGAAAACGAAAGTGAATGAATTGTTATCGCTTCTCGGCCTTTTGGCTAAGATCAAAGTGTAGTATCTGTTCTTATCAGCTTAATATCTGGTAAGCCCGCGAATGTGGGCGATCCAATATTATAGCAATTTTTGAACAGTAGTTGCATTCAGTATTTATACTGTTTGCAGCAAGAGTCCCCGAGTCCTTACACTCTCGATTCGGTGGGCTCATACTTTTAAAAAGTAGCTATAACATTGGATCGCCCTCTCTCGCTTACCAGACATATCAAAGTCTGATAAGAACAGATACTACACTTCACTTTGAGAAGGAAAAGAAGAAAAAAAATTCTCTAAGTACTCTCTCTCCCATTACAGAAGAAAAAAATTCTAAGTCCTCTCTCTCATTACAGGAAGAAAAGAGGAGTCCGACCAGCACGAAATATTCCTTGTCAACCGCCGAAGAGAAAGACCCGCATCCCTTCTCCAAAACATCAAGAGAAAGTCGTCTTTTCTTCGCAACACACACACAGCCTGTAGAACTGGTTTCTCCTTCAGAGGACTTCTCTAGCGCGAAAGAAAACTAGAGTTCGTGGAGCGGTCAACCCTTCATCCCCCGAGTGGATACATAAGCTTCAAAATACCTAGGGGAATCACAGTGACAGTTCAAGAATCCCAAGACCGAAGGGTAAGTTGCACCTCGTCTTGTTATAACACTGATGTTACTATCAAGTATTTCAACTAACTACTGCTTCATTCTCGGAAGTCTACCAAATTCCAATTGTTGTCTCCATTGTTAGGAAACCTATTCTTTGTTGGGATCGGAATAGCAAGATCGATTGTTAAAGCACTGCTGGCCAACACTTGATTCATTGTCATCGTCGGCAACAATGGTTTTTGTCAAAATCATACACTCTTTCTCGCGAAAACGGCAGGCAAAAGATATTTCCAATGCATTGCTGAAGTACCTCTGAGTGAGGAGAACATCACTACGTTTCTATTTAAAAGTCGCCACTAAAGAAATCGGGCCGTGAAAGAATTAAAAAAGAGTTCACGAAAACCATCGGTTCACTATTCCGTCGTCTGTTTTTCTCACGTACCCCAATTTCGATCCATTTCAAAAAAATACTTCCATGCGCCTCTATAGAATGAAACTGTTATGAATTGCAAGTGGAATTAGGGTAGTTAAAGAGACGCTTCCTTTCGAATCCGTAATTAAATGTTTAGACCGATTTTCGAACTTAAACGCATAGAATGCCAAATACGCAAGTCCCCTATAATTGATGTAACAAACGTCATGTCACGAAATTCAGCACCAAATGAAAGCTGAGAACGAGTCCACTAGAATGATACCAAACACCACCCGATTTTACCGAAATCAGGGTAATTCAAAAATAAGGTGACCACCGTGACCTTGGGTCAGTAAAACCCAAAAAGTGAAGAATAACAAATACTTTTACCATAAAAAATGTAAATTAACAGTTTTATTGTTGATAAGGATATTAATATGAGTTTTCCAGAAAAAAGAACCATAAAATTAAAAAAAAATTGTAAGCTACTTAAGTGAAAGTGGGAAAATTTAACACAACCAAAATAATTCATATCTATTTTTGTGGTAGAAAACATGAATATTGATTAAAAATAAATAAGTTTAATGGAAAATAAAATATAACGACTTTTGTAAAAAATCAACTTTGTATCATCAAAGTACCCCCCCACATTCAAGTATATCAATTTGCCCCATCTGTTGTTTTTGAACAAAAACCTATTATTAAAAAAAATTGGAGCCTAAGGTCTAGTATGTTAAGGGGACACATGACATAAAATGCATCAAATTTTCGATTTTCCAATTTTGCTTTTCAAAAAAAGTATAACGTAATCATAATTTCCAAAAATATGTGTAGTTTTGAAATATGAAAAGCCGTCAAAAAACGCGTTTACTTTTGTATTTGTAACATTTTTTTATAAGCCTTTAAAACTTTAATTCCATTTTTCACAGTTTCAACTTTTTCGATGTTTTGGTACACTTTTAAAAAAATCTATTATAGTTAGAGATTCCAAATTTTCCCTACATATAAACCTTACTAATTTCTAAAATAATACCCTCCGAATAAACTATCAGAGTTATATTTCAACAGAAAAAAGGTTTTTATGTCTTAAATTTGATGGATTTTTGAAACCCGAATTTAAATTTTTTTTAATTAATTGTTATGTAGCTAAAACAAAAAGGATTCTTATTATTATCTATCAAGTTATAATCTATAGCTGGTCCAAATTTTAAGTAAAATGTGCAGTAGTTTTTTTAAAAAATGTACCTTAACAACACTTAGTCAATATGTATCGTAGAAACTAAGTCCATTTTAACTCTAAATTTAAATATTAAAATATTTAATTTTTTTTATTTTTCTTGTGTTATATATAAACTACAGTATCTTGACTGCTTTCTGTAAAAATTTTTAAAGATGGGAATGCATTTTTATTTATATTTCTGAAAGAAATTGGTAAGCTAAATTTCACGTATTTTGGCTGTCGAGATGTCTTGTGTCCCCTTAAGGGGAGTCGGTACCTTTGATACCTTCAAAAACTCGATTTTGAGGTTTTTCTGAATGTTCCAGATTCTACATTTTATGACCTTCACAACGATGCCTCATTAATGCATAAAATCAAAGTAGAAGTGCATTGAATTGTCTTTTAAAAGC